>PVKP010016321.1:0-48373 GCA_004027715.1 Plecturocebus donacophilus
AAAATGTAAATTTTCTGTTTTTCTGACATCTGGGACTACAAAATTTGGGCAGGAACCCCACCCTACCACCAATTCTTGATGGAACATATTATCATTCCTATTGTTTAAGCAAGCAAAGACCTCCCTCTACAGGAATTTTTTTAAAAATTTAAAGACTTAAAAAATATATTGCATTCAAAGAACAGCACCTCACTGAAAAATTGATGCAAATGCTTCCCTGTTAAATAAATTTGCTACAATAGCGGAAGGTTTCAGAAGACTGCTAATCTTTGGGTTTAATTTTCAAGTGCCTATTAAATTTATCAATCCTCATTAAGCATTCCTGAGGAGAAAATCATCTCCGAGCAAGAGAGATGGGCATTAAAAGATAAGATTGCTGGATTAAAAATCACTATGTTCACTACAAACAGAAGATTAGATCCTGTAGAAAATTGAATTAAATAGATGACAAATCCTGGACATTTATCCAATACTCACAGGAAAAAAATGGAATAGATAAAAGCGATAAGGGAGAAGGGGAGAAAGGTGGAGGAGTCAGATCTACAAGATCCTATGAGGCATATCAGGACAAATTGAGAAAATTGATAGAAAATAAAACTAGTACTAACATAGCCACATAGACATAGCCTCCAAGTTGTGTAGATTCTATCACTTCCTCCCATTTCTGATGCTACATCTTCCTCAGACTTCTATTCTTTGTTCCATTTGTCTATTGGCTAGAGTACTTTTTCTAGTAAATGCCTGGAATGTGTCCAACAGTATCCCCATCTCATCAGAAATTTCTGTAATGTGCATTTACCTCCTGGGCTACTGCTGTGTGTCAGGAACCATACCAAGAGTTGGACCTCTAACCTCAGCCGCTCCTGGGCATTCATTTCAGGATGTGACATTGAGTCCCTGGTTTTAATTCCCTCCTCTCCTCCATCCTGAACCTTCACTTAAATCTCCAAAAAATATATGAAAACAGGAAAATGTGAGTAAGAATGTATTGGGAAAAAAAGATACATGCCATCAAGGGATCCCAGAACTTTGGGGAACCAAGGTGGGAGGATCACTTGAGCCCAGGAGTTCGAGACCAGCCTGGGCAACATAGTGAGACCCTGTCTCTGCAAAAGATAAAAAGTAAACATTAGTCAAGTGTGGTGGCATGCACCTGTAATCCCAGCTACTCAGGAGACTGAGGTGGGAGGATTACCTGTGCCTGTGAGTCTGAGGCTGCAGTGAGCTATGATCCTGTCACTGTCCTTTAACCTGGGTGACAAAGCAGGATGTATATGTGGAGAATATCTGTAAGTTACAGGTAAACATGGGATCAAACTCAAACAGGTAAACAAATGTCAGTACATGGCAGGAAATACCCATCTGGAGAATAAGCAGACAGCAGTAGCGCTCCGTCACATGGACACCCAAAACAAACAAATAAAGGAGGGACTGCAGCAGCTGAGAGTGAATAACTAACACTAAATGAATTGTTCCAAGGAATAAGGGCCAATGTTCCTTCTATACTTTACTCACTCAAAGAAACAGAAGTGTGCTACATGCAGAAAAGGGAAACCACTAAAATCAGGAAAGACTGCACATTAACAAATTTAAGAACAATGTCAATGGTCGTCCACACATCAGATGCAACACAAAACACTGATTGATGGACTATATTGTGGCAAATCTACCATGTTTGACACTAGGAGTAAATCATGTTTTAAGCAGCCCCATAATATAACAAAATTACTTTTATTAGTACTCATGAAATAAAACAATGAGCCAGGCATGGTGGCTCACACCTGTAATCCCAGCACTTTGGGAGGCCAAGGCAGGCAAATCATTTGAGGTCCGGAGTTTGAAACCAGCCTGGCCAACATGGTGAAACCCTGTCTCTACTAAAAATACAAAAATTAGCTGGGCATGGAGGCTTAGGCAGGAGAATCACTTGAACCTGGGAGGCGGAGGTTGCAGTGAGCTGCCATCGCACCATTGCACTCCAGCCTGGGCAACAGAGCAAGAATCTGTCTTCAAAAAAATAAAAATAAATAAAACGATAATAACCAGAAAACAAATCACAATGAAATTATTCTTTTATTGTATCTCCTATAATCCCAGTAAAAATACATTTAAAATAAATATAGTACAAGAAAGGGAAAATTAATTATACATTTTTAAATTACATTAATGCATTTTTAAAGGGGGGGGTAAAACACATTATTCACAATTCTTATATTGCTATGATGTAAACCGGAATTGAACAATTAAATAAATGGATAGTGGGGCGGTGGGAATCGGGTTTATTGCTGTTGGAGTGGGAGTTACTAACAAACAAGGGGAGGAGGCTTGAATTATTCAGTAGAGTAGGAGACGTTAGTGTGAACTCGTGTTTAGCTTTATTCAGATACAGATCATTGAATATGGAAATATATATATAGATAGATTGATAGATATACACACGCACACACAGGTTCTGCATATTCATATTTCCTCATTCTGTAAGCTGAGAGAGCCTAGAAGCAGTGACATCCCAGTAGCAATGAACACACCTAGTGCTCAGATCTTGATTTCTAATACCATTTTCTAATAAAAGAAATGGTATTTCTTTTATTAGATAAGCGGAGTTTATTGCTAAATAATGTTTGAATACAGGAATAGGCAGTACCATGAAAGTTGGAGGGACAAAAAAAACTCCACTGGTTTATTTTTTTTTTATCTTTTTTTTTTTTATTTGTTAGTTGGGTGTGGAGTATGTGGCAACTCTTTGTACTGTGTTCATAGGTTTTAGTAAAGCTAAACTGTTTTGACACATGGAGAGATAGTTCAAAAAGACTGCATTTTGCAAGGCTTAAAAAAGTGACTTGCACATAAAATGACAGGATATAAATAACTCAGCTTCGGTTTCTTCCTCTTCACAATCATTGCACTGCTATTGTTTATTTCTAATATAATGTTTAAATACGGGAATAGACAGTACTGTAAAAACTGGAGAGACAAAGAAAACGCAAATAATTCCGAAAGTTACTTCCTGGCTCTCAAAACAAATGCATATACAGTTTTGCATATAAGTTAAGCTTATACAGTTATGCACTTAATGATGAGGATGTGTTCTGAGAAACGTTATCATTAAGCAATTCCATCATTGTGAGAACATCATACAATGTACTTAAACAAACCTAGATGGTAGAGCCTGTTACACACCTAGATTATATGGTGTAGCTTATTGCTCCTAAACTACAAACCTGAACAGTATGTGACTTGAATACTGTAGGCAGTTATACCACAACGATAAGCATTTATGCATCTAAATACAGCTAAATATAGAAAAGATACAGTAAAAAAATGTGATATTCCAAAGGAATATAAATCATTCCACTCTAAAGACACATGCACACATATGTTTACTGCAGCACTACTTACAATTGCAAAGACATGGAACCAACCGAAATGCCCATCAATGATAGACTGAATAAAGAAAATGTGGTACATATATGCCGTGGAATAGTGTGCACCCATAAAAAGGAATGAATCATGCCTTTTTCAGGGACATGAATGAAGCTGGAAGCCATCCTCCTCAGCAAACTAACACAGGAACAGAATACCAAACATCATATGTTCTCACTCATAAGTGGGAGTTGGAGAATGAGAACACATGGACACAGGGAGGGAAACAACACATATCAGGGCCAGTCAGGGGGTGGTGGCTGAGGGGAAGGAGAGCATTAGCCATGCATGCAGGCTTAAAACCTAGTTAACAGATACATAGGTGCAGCAAACCACCATGGCACATGTAGATCTATGTAACAAACCTATACGTTTTGCACTTCTATCCCAGAACTTAAAGTAAAATAAACAAATAAATAAATACAAAGCCCTCTGATGACTGGTCTTAGAATACGTTTCCATCTATTACAGCCTTTAGTTTAATTTAATTTAATTTCCCTTTAATTTCCTCAGCAATGTTTTCAGTGCAAAAGACATGAAATGTGTCTTTTAATTTCCATAGCAATGCCTTTCATGAATAAAAAGATTTTAATTTTCATTAAAAATGTGGTTTTATAATCTTCAGGATATATATCTTATGTGCAGTTCAACATTGACCAAAATATCATTACATGACACGTGACTATAATTTAAACACATTATATCAGCAGCCAATTGTATAACTGGGAGTCAACTTCCATCGGGAATACGGTATTTCTTAAAAGATAAGTAATACAAATGGGCTATATTGACACTTATATGTATACACTATGTTATTGATACTGAACAATAACCACAGCAATTATTTATCACTGACATTTTCTAGAATTACTAATGCATGGTGACATCATCCAGCAGGCCTATTTTGAATCAGTTTGGTTGTTACCCAAAATGTCCTATAAACAGCACACTCCTTCTTTGTTCACTTGGGTAGAATGTGCCCACCACCAGGAGTGTTCTGCTCAAAGCCGCACGACTAAAGTTTCCCAGAGCTGGAATTCATATGCAAACTGTGATGGTTCCCAAGCCCAATGTGATATCCTATATAACTAGTCACTAATGTATAAGTGCTCCTAGAACCCAGGATATATCAGATCTTAATTGGTAGTAGTAGTAGCTAACACTTATGAGGCAATTAACATGATGAAGCATTTTTTGCATAGTGCCTTATCATACAGCACTTTACCTGTATTAATTCATTTATTACTCAATACAACTCTATGAGGATGGTACTGTATCTATCACCATCTCATAAATGAGGGGACTGAGGTGCAGAGAAGATAGGTAACTTCACTAGACAGTTAGTTAAGGTAGAACCATGACTTGAACCCAAGCAGTCTGGTTCCAGAGTTTTTGTCCTTAACCGGGACACCGTATTGCTTTCAAATTGTATGTGTATGTGGTGGGGAGGAGGAAGAGTGAGAGACAAATGTTTTTATTGAAACTAGTATCACATTAAATTTTTCAAAATAAATTTATAACTTATATGTGTCAAAACAAAGTCGATTACATGTAAATTTAAAATATTGAAACTATGAATTAAAATATCATTGTAAAATGTCAACTCTATGTGACTAGCTGACGGAAGAAAAGAGATCTGTGCATCAAAATTATTTAAAATTCAATATGCAATCTTCAGTATTCATGAGGAATTGATTACAGTACACCCACAGATACCAAAATCCACAGATTCTCAAGTCTCTGATATAAAATGATGTCATATTTGCAATAACCTACTCACAGCCCCTTATAGACTTTAAGTCATCTCTAGATTACTTATAATACCTAATTACAATATTAGTGAATGCTATGTAAATAGTTGCCATAACGAATTGCTTAGAGGATAATGACAAGCAAAAAGTCTGTACACGTTCAGTACAGATGTGACCATCCTTTTACTCCCACCTGAATATTTTCAGTTGAACCAACAGATGAGGAGCCCATAAATTCGGAGGTCCAACTGTACAAATCACACTAACATTTAAATTTTTGAAACACAAAAAATGCAAAGATGTTTTTTGGTTAAAAGATTAATAGCTATAATATACAAATAGACCTTATAGAACCATCAAAAAGAGTACTCATTTATTCTAATATAAAAACAGGCCATGAATATAAATACAAAATGACAGAAGAATTAGAAGAGGCCACTATACCTATGCAAACAAAAAGAATAAATTCCAGTAAAGACAGAAATGCAAATTTAAAACAAATACCCTTTTGTCTATTTTTATACAGCACAGATAATTCTGTATTTGCTTGGAATAAGCCCTTTTGCTTTTGGTGTTGGGTTCAAATAATTCTTTTATGCAATGGAAGAAAAAGTATGGCCTTACTCATATACTGCTATGGGCTTGTCCATAATACTTTTCTGGTGCTTACATTGTCAATATGTATTTTAAAAACCTAAAGAATATTGTATTATGTATATCAGTAATAACTTTACAAATTTGCAATGAATAAATTATCAGTGCTGCACACCTAGGTTTACACAGAGAGATGTTCTTGGAATAATATATGGTAGAAAAAATGGGAAATAATCTATATGTACATTAGAAGATTGGTCAACATGATCAAATATGCATAGAAATTTACAACCAAATTTTAAAATAATTTTTGTGAATTTTTAAAGGATGAAAAAATGTGAAGGCTGTCTTGTGTGAAAACTCAGCTTATGCAGAACATGAGCACGATCGTTTATACATAAAGCAAAAGGAGACACATTTTTAAACAGAAAGAAAGGCAAAACTCTTCAGTGTTAACATTTATCTCTGGGTTGTGACATTTTGTAGTACATTATTATCATTTTTTAGATTTTCTTTCATAACGCTTTGTTATTATAATCAGAAAAAATATAAATTCTTTCTTAATATCTCCACTTAACTCACATTCTCCACCTGGGAATCGTGTGCGATTCCTTCCTTCTTAATATTAGCTTAAAAAATAAAACAGCTGCAATGCAGTTATGCTGTCATTCCTGTCTCCAGCCAGATTGAACCTGGCCTTGAATTAATAATGATCTTGTAGGAGTAAAGTATCACCTGTATTCCTTACCAGAGGACCAGGGCTTTTGGAAAGAATTTCTGAGAAAATGAAAAAAAAAGATTCAACAATTTCTTGAGGCCTGTGCGTTCCTTTGAGAGCATTTGCAAGGAGTGTTCGGGTGCTGCAATCATCCCATGAATCCTCCGTTACTTGGAACAGGCATATAACTCTGAGCCACAGTGGGGATGCAGATTAGCGATAAAAGAAGCCTACAGCAGCCTCAACCCCCATGTCAATCCAGCCAGGAATCTCCAGTCGAGGTTTGTATACATCAGGGAAAAAAACTTACCATCACTCATGGATTGTGTTTTTAGTGGATGGCCATTTTGTCCATATTTGAAATTGAAAGAGTCTTTGGACAGTTTGTTTCTGGATGAAATGATCTACAAAAGGGAAGATGGGTGCTACTCGATCTCAGAGGGCAGAGTGTTGCAACAAGATCTTCATCAATTTGCTAAGTGTGTTTAGTGACAGACCCTCCAGCAACGAATCAGAATGAGAAATGGAATCTATTAGTGGAGTTGTTAAAGCATCCCTGATCTCTGTAGATGACAGACAAGTGTGTGCCTTTTTCTACAAACAGTAAATCATTCTCACATGAGAGAGAGTGGGTAGGGGAGGGTGCGAGAGAATACATACACTACTGGAAAAAGTCTGAACAGTGATTGCTTTATTTTGGAGATGACATTGAGAACACCCAAAGTTCCAGTTAGAAACACTTGGAGATTTATTTTTATGAGTTTTCATCCTCAGGAATTATTTATAGGGCAACTCCTGAAACAAAGTAATAATTCACCATGGACCATGGGACTGTGTCTATGTTCTAAAGCCTTGAGAATAAAATACTTGTATTTTATTATGTCTATGGTGTGAAAACGAATGCTAAAAGTTAGTGATCAGTAGGAACTCTGTCCCATTAATTCATAGGCTTGTCAGTTCCAAAATTAACATGGCTTCACCTGTGTGCCTAGATCTTCCTGGAGTCACCTATATTGACATTGCTACACTTTGCACCATGCATTATATCAAGTTTAAAACATAATTGTATATTGGATGACAAAGAAGAATGTGGTCCTTCCAGTAATTAACATAGTGCCACTGATCCTTGCAACAAACCAGAGTAGTGAAGCATGCCCCATCAGTAAATTAGGCTTACAAGTAATCAGTAAATCTATGGAGTTAGTCATGCTGAGATGGTATTTGACCATGATGGAAAAACCTCACTGCCAGACAAAGACTAGTGCATTATCACTTGTCAGGGTTTTGGTCTCCAAACTCCTGCTATCTTCAGACACACATGTCAGTCATCAACTTCTAGACTTGGTGTCAAGTCAAGGCAATTTAATTTATTCAGTAGTCCTCAGATCATTTAAATGTTCCAGTTAAAAATAAGTGAATTATACTATTTGGTCACAGACCCATATTGGGTCACAAATATTATTATCAGATTATGATTTCCTCCAAATCCTTTTATGTTTCCAATAATTATTATTTGTGTGAAGGCTGCACAATGACTACATTGCATAGGTGAGCTCCTCCCAGCTAACATTCCAGGAGCTATAGCATTTCACTCACATATGATTATTGATTTTTGTTCAGTGTGCATCTCTGGCTCTTATTGTTGGATTGCATTCTATTCTCAATTCACAAAAATAGATCAACCACTCAAAAGTCAACTATCTATCATAAAAGCAATGACAGGCTGGGTGCAGTGGCTCACACCTGTAAGCCCAGCACTTCAGGAGGCCAAGGCAGGTGGATCATGAGGTCAAGAGACTGAGACCCTCCTGGCCAACCGAGACCCTCCTGGTTTAGTGAAACCCCATCTCTACTAAAAATATAAAAGTTAGCCAGATGGGGTGGTGTGCACCTGTAGTCCCAGCTACTCAGGAGGCTGAGGCAGAAGAATCGTTTGAACCCAGGAGGCGGAGGTTGCAGTGGGCCGAGATCACGCCACTGCACTCCAGCCTGGAGACAGAGCAAGACTCCATCTCCCAAAGAAAAACAAAAACAAAAAAAGCAATGATGATAATAACACCATCCACAAAAAGTACCACTAGCCTGCATTTTGAGTTTTCTCTAGCCATAAGAAAGAATTATTTCTACTGCCAAGTCTGGATTCCAAATTTCTTTTCAGATAGAGTCTTGCTTTTCTTACCCTCAATATGGACAGCTACATTTACAGTTTGAGAAATACCTGTCCGGAGCTCAGAAAGCAATCTCTCAGTTCTGATCATAGTGGATTTCTGGTTTCTGTTACTTGCATTTCAGGGTTTACCCTAAGAGGTCTCACCCAATGCAAAAGTCATGCTCTCCCCAATGGGGAGAAAAAGATGCACAGTGTAGTGTAGAGGAGGTTTTGTAAATGCAAAGTAGAAACATTTGGAGGGGCAGTGACCTAATCTGTTTTGCACTGCTACAACAGAATACCTAAGACTGGGTAATTAAAAAGAACACAATTTTATTTCTCAGTTCTGAAGGCTGGGAAGTCCAAGATCAAGGCACCAGCAGGTTCAGTGTCCGGTGAGGGCTGCTCTCTGTGTCCAAGATAGCATCTTGTTACTGCGTCCCCCAGAGGGGAGAAATGCAATCTCCTCACACAGCAGAAGGCGAAGGGCAAGCTAGCCCAGGCCTGCATGAAGCTTCTCTTACCAGGCCTCAAATCCTAGTCAGAGAAGAAGCCCTCTGACCTAATCACCTCTTAAAAGATTCACCTCTTTGTACCTTCACATTGACCATTAAGGTTCAACATCTGAATTTTGGGGGCGGCACATTCAGACCGTAGCAGGTAAGATATAGCTCAAACTATTAACAGTGAACTCTGTCTGAGGAGTGGGACTGAGAGATAGTAATGTAAGAAGAGGAGAAATTTGACTTTTCATACTATTTTCCTACCATTGTCACAATTTATTCATTCAGAGGATGTTTACGGAGCGTTTGCTGTGAGCAGGTGTGAACATCCACAAGAAAGACAAACGCCTCTGCTCTGAGAGCTATCTTCCAGTGGGAAATAAAAGGAGTAGACACATAAGTAAGCACATTCGATAAATACACATTGGAAATAGCACAATGTGAAAAATAAATGTTCCACAGGGGCCTGCTTTGGAAAGAGTTGATGAAAAAAATCTCTGCTGTCTCACAGGAGATAACATTTAAGCTCGTTTTGTTCAATGAGGAGACATCATCATTCCAGGAGGAGAAGTAATCAACAGAGAAGGAAGAGCAGATACAGTACCTAGAAGTGGAAATTGCTGGGCTGTGCTAGGAGCTGCAGGAGGCCAGGGTCCCAGAGGTTAGAAGGAAAAGGGGAGAGAGATTGAGACGAGATGGGGAGCTAGGTCAGTAGGTCAGGGGCAGCTCAAACACAACCTTCTGGGACATATGAACAGTCTGAATTTTATTCAGATAACATATATCCTTCAAGAGATGCCTTTGAAGAAGAAAAGAGAGAAGGCATCCAGCTCCAGGTATGATCTTGGACTTGAAGCATTTGTATTGGTACCCCTGTTCTTTAGGAGGGGTCTTGGAGTAGAGGTGGTACAGACCACATAGCTGGACACAGCAGGGACCCCGTTCATACTCTGGAACCCAAGGAGAGGCCTTCAGTGGGTGATGGAGCCATGGACTCCTCCAAGGCAGGGGATTTTTGGCCATCCGAGCATGCCCTGTAACCATTGCTGTACTTGATCACAGTACATGCTCCATAAATGCTGCCCAAACTCAATGTGAATGGACATGGTGTTTTCTAACCTGTTCAGTGACATGAAGAGGCCCGGGATGATGCAGACCTCAGTTGGAAGGTGAATTCTTTCATCTAGATTTGTGAAGACTTCCTGAACATCAGGGGTTCAAACTGATTATAACCCTCCTTCTGCATGCATGTCCTTGGAGCCATGAAACGTTGGGACCATTTTCCTATTCGTCTATTCACTGACTGACTACAGAGCTTAGTGGGGAAGCCAAATGCCAGTTCCATTTGAAGAGATTGGAGGAGTGTAGGGACTGGCCACAGGGGAAAGGCTCTGGAGGGCTTTGACCTGACCCTATTCCCCGCCATACACAGAAGGCTGCAACAAGCACAAAATTGAAAATTTCTCCTTCATGGTGCCTCTCCCAAGTGGGGGCAGAAATGAACTCAGACCCTACAACAGCCCCACAAATGAACCCTGGATGGTGCAAGGCAAGCAGCATGGGAATGTTTTCTTCTCTCATGACGGAGACCTCTAACCCATTTGAGGGCAGTGAAGTCATCTAGAAGCTGCAGACACCCATACTGACAAGCACAACTTGAAAATTCAAAAAATGTCCCATTCTCTCATGGATGTTGACTGTAAAATGCAAAAGGCAAAGTCAATGCTTCTAAATAAGCCAGAAAGAGTCATAGACTTTGGTCCGTCATGCTACAGGCTTGCAGGCTTGATGAGGCTTTCTGTCACTAACACCCTGTGTGGATGTATGCAGGTCACTAAAATCTTGGAGTATTGAATTCATTAGCTGTAAGACAAGAGAAAAATCGCCTATTGCTCCATGTCTCCTAGGAAAAGTCCCAGTCTTCAGCTGATAAAACGTCAGGCAGGTTCCTGGGACCCACAGAGGGTGGTAGCTCAACCCAGGAGTACATCTCAGGTGAGAAGCTCTCATGCTCTAGAGAAACTCAGAGCAGCATGGCATCCCTTGTTCCTTAGGAAGTGGGGTCAGGGAAGAGGCAGCTGTAGCTAGTGCCCACTTTTGAGCACACTGGGACAAGCGCATAAGCATTCGCAAATATTTATTATGTCTGCTTGGATCCATATGGGCTACGCTATGTCCTCAAGGCAAAGAGGTAAGTCCTCTACCTTCTCTAAGGTCACTGTGTAACAGGGACACAGGAAACGTACCCAAAGGGATGAATAACAAAGTTGCCAAGAGTCGTGGGACCAGACAAGGAACCGCCATCAGTGCTGGCCTCATGGAGGATGGGAGAGTGTACAGGGGCCTGGAGACAGGCTGGGATGGAGACAAGAAGGCTGGTGATGAAGCTGGGGCTCAGAGGGACCAGGGATATACATCTTAGCGAAGAGTGGTGTAGTGAAAAAGTGTCAGAGGGAAAAGATGTGAGAGCTGAGACTGGAGATATGGCGTGGGCTGGGCTGTGGAGGGTTTTGAATGCCAGTGACGTGCTTCCATTTTATTCTGTGCACAAATGGAAACCACTGAAGGCTTTTTGATGGGAGAGGGTGATGTGCGTTGAGTCGAGTTGTCTGTTTGAGAGGGACAAGTCTGACGACATGGAGTTCTGGCAAGAGACAGTCTAGGCTGGAAGTGGACAAGGGTCCTAATTAGAGAGGGGTGGGCTGGATTGGGAAGGGAAACATCCAAAACATATGACGGGAGGAGGGATCTTAATTTGCTGGTTGTTTAAGATGTATTAAGATTCTTAAATGAAAATACAGGGAAGAAGCCAGGGATCAAAGAGAATACTGAAATATCAAACCCGGATGACTAAAGTGATGACACCTAGGCAGGAACTGGGGAAATGCAGAGGGAGAGAGTGACTGCTGAGGAGCGTCTAAAATAAGGGACACACCAGTTGCAAGACCAAAGACCAGTACGGGGAGGACGAGGATGCCCTGCAGGGTGAAGTCAGAGACCATCAAGGCTGAGAATGTTCTGCATGTTAAATGGCGGACACCACACAAATGCAGACCGTCTTGACCATTATAGAGAACCCTGTCTAGTAAACAAAAACACAGACCAGGAAAGGAGAATAATTATAGAGCATCGTGAAAGCAAATGCCCCCATGGTCATGTTCTCCACTAGAAGGTAAGCTCCATGAGGGCAGGGACCTGGATCTATCACTATGCATCATCAACATAGAGAACAGCGCCCAGCACAGGACAGTGCCCCATAAGCCTGAATTGGATACATGCAATGCAAGGGTAACGGAGCAAAGAGGGTGAAGAGAGAGATGGCTTTCTGAAAGGAAGGGACTGAAAGTCATCTCATGAAGGGGACACTGTACTTGGATAAAATGGGGTACAGGAAATGCTACCCCAAAATATACCTTGGCATGCTGAATATTTTAAGCTGAAGGAAACTGCAGCAGAAAGATTTCTCTTACCTTCTCCCACCTCCTCTTTTCTGAAGCAGGCCATAGAAACTGGCATTCCCCATACCCCTTCTTCCCTGAAGCAGGACATAAAACTAGGAAGGTCTCTCTCTGACCTCTTCCCTCTCTCCTTCCCGGAAGACCCTGATGTGGCAAGTATTCTACTCTATATCCAGAAGGGAGGAAGGTCACACAGAGAGGCCAAGAAGAATCTGAACAAACAGGCCTTGCTACATTGCCCTCAGTTTATTACCTTCCAATCATACCTTTTGTCCCCAGTTATACCTTGCAGGGCTGCCCATAAAAATACATGACTTTCCTTGGATCTTTGGGTCTTCATTTTTTTTTCTCCTTTTTCAACTTTCATGTGGAACTCTTGGGGTATATGTACAGGTTGGTTACAAAAGTATGTTGCATGATGCTGGGGTTTGAAGTACAATTGCACCTGTCCCCCAGGTCGTGAGCATAGTACGAAATAGGCAGTTTTCCAACCCATGTCTCTCTCTCTCCCTCCTCTCGAATTCCCCCACATGCCTCTGTGTTGGGTCTTCATTTCTGAAGGTTCCTGTGTCATGTACAACTTACGTTAAATAAATGTGTTATGCCTTTTTGTTATAGGGGTCTCGGCCATGAGACTCTTGGTGATGGGTAAGAAGAAGATATTACCTTGTATCCCCTACAGATAGATAGCATGAAAGGAAGAATGCATTCCATGTAAGGGTGCTTACTGCAGTAAGCACCAAGAGAAGGAAGGGGAGAGGGGAGGAAGATGACCTGCCCAGAAAAAGGGACTTATAAGCACCCCAGCCCAAGGTCTTCTTCACAGAGTGACTCAGAGAACTTACTGTCATTTTGAGCAGGTGCATATTTTAGTTTAAAGTCTCCATAAACACAAGATTGCAGCACAAAAAGGAAAACTGGGCTTGCTGAGTGTGAAACTGTTCAGTATCTCATCAATTGCACAGTGATCGTCCTATGAGTGTACAACCCGATTTCTCATCTTAATAAACCTTGGTCAAGAGAAAAGACTTCTGAAATTCTGAGCTATGAGTCCTCAGAAAAGCTCCCTGATCATTTGCCTGAGAAGACCTGCATACAAAGAGAACAGCTGAACAGAGGGCCACCAACCCTCCTCTCAGCTCTGTGCTCTCCTAGAATCACCATTGTCCAATCCTGGCTGAGCTTCTTGTGCTCAGAGCAGAGAATAAAACCCAGCATCTGGGAGGTCCTGGAGGGGAAGGGCTTTCTAACTGCCATTCTTCTTAACAGTGTTATGTTTGGAAAAGAGTTTCTGTGAAAATGATACCATTGATTTCCCCGATTTATTTTCTCTGAAAGGTTTTTGTATCAAATTTGCTCCCTCTTCAGATCAAACATGTCTGTGGGAAGCAAGACTTAGAAAAAGTAGTTACAAAATTCTGCCTCTCTAAAGAGTGGTTCTCTGATACAAAGAGAGGCCCACAGAAAAGGAGGGAGAATGGTCACTTTGCCGGTGGGCTGGCCTTCCCTTAGAACACCAAGAGAACCAAGACACCACCCCAGCCCAAGTGAAGCTCTTCTGCAGCCTCACCTTCAAAGAATCTCAGGGAAGCATAAAATGGCTTTAGATGGCAATCGATCCACTTTATTATTTGGTAAAGCTTCTGACCCCCTCACGACTCAGAATGTCAGCCTTTCCATATCCACACCAATGGGTTGATAGGTGACTATCTCTCTTGCCAGCACTGCAGATTGCCCATTTCCCATAATATCCTGAGGTTCCAGAAGGAAGAAAAATGTTAATGTTCACACTGTCCAAAACACAGTAGCAAATGAAGCATTACTCTTTCTAAAATCTGTCCTATCAATGGTGAAGCCTAAGTCACCATTCTATTTATTCTAGGAAAAGCTGCTTAGTTAAGATTGGGTTTGTTTTGTCAAAATAAAAACTGGAGACAACGAAATACCTTACACAGCATATCTTCTGGCCCACCTCTGGTGAACCTCATCCACGTCTACCATGATAGCCCCCTCATCTCTGATCTTGCAAGCAATGATGGAAAGGCTTTGAAGCCCCCAGAATTGCAGGATTCAAGTCCCTACATTCAGCTCATCTTCTGTTCCACTCAAGTACTTCTGAGCGTCAGAGGTTATTGATCCACCATCTTTCTTTGGGAGGCCAGGGTGGGAGGATTGCTTCAGCCTGGGAGTTCAAGACCACCCTGAGCAACATAGTGAGATCCCGTCTCTACCAAAAAACAAAAAAAAATAATTAGCAGGGTGTGGTGGTGCACACCTATAATCCCAGCTACCAGGGAGGTTGAGGTGGAAGTATGACATGAGACCTGGGGGTCCAGGCTGCAGTGAGCCATGATCCCGCCACTGCACTCCAACCGGAGCAACAGAGCAAGAACTCATCTCAAAAAAGAGAAAAAATAGTAACAAAAATAATAAAGAAGGCCGGACACAGCAACTCACACCTATAATCCCAGCGTTTTGGGATGCCAAGGCGGGAGGATTGCCTGAGGTCAGGAGTTCAAGACCAGCCTGGCCAACATGGTGAGACCCTCCGCTCTGTACTAAAAAAAAAACTTACAAAAATTAGCCAGGTGGTGCCTGTAATCCCAACTACTTGGGAGTCTGAGACAGGAGAATCACTTGAACCCAGGAGGTGGAGGTTGTAGTGAACAAGACCACATCACTGCACTCCAGCCTGGGCAACAAGAGCGAAACTCCATCTCAAAAAAATAATAATAATGATAAAGAATTAGAGTATGACTTTGACAGGTTACTGGGTAAGCATAAGGCTTCGCTGAGCAGCCCAGCCAGGAGTGCTTACAAAATGTGTCTCTTGCAGTGCACAAGATACCCACCTGGTTATTTATTTAAGAGAATACAGCACAGAGGTTTGACTGGAGGCTTTTTGAGGAACGCAGGACTTTGGAGAACAAGATCTAGGGGCACAACTCTGTAACTGTCCGACGATTGGCTAAGAAACAGGCAAGGTACTGCACCTTTTCAGCAGCAGGAGTAGCATAAGTCCTTTCTCATTCTTTGTATGGGTCTGTAAGTGCAGTGGGGGTAGACCAGACCAGTAAAGTGGGAAGGCTGAAAGGCAGAAGCACCCTACAACCCTCCCCATAAATTCCAGCATTTAAACACGAGCATATATGTGCTGTTGAGGAGTAGATCTGACAAGCTTCATGTAAAAACACTGGAATGTGACCTTAATAAATCTGCTAACTTGTTGCAAATTTGAGATATAAGTTAGTTTCTGATTTTGCAGCACTGTTTGCAAATTAGGTTAATAAGGATGCATTTTGGATAATGTTTAAGGCAGTTCTGTCCGACAGAAGCAAAATGTGAGTCATAAATGTACGCAACTGATGTCATTTTTAATTTTCTAGTAGCTACATTACAATTAGTAAAGCGAAACTGGTGAAACTAATTTTAAAAGTATATATAACACAATATATCCAAAAAAAATTATCATTTCAACATGTCAACAATATAAAAATAATTATTATGGGCAGGGTGCAGTGGCTCATGCCTGTAATCCCAACACTCTGGGAGGCCGAGGTGGTTGGATCACCTAAGGTCAGGAGTTCAAGACCAGCCTGGCCAACATGGTGAAACCCCCTCTCTACTAAAGATAAAAATTTTAAAAATTAGCCATGCTTGGTGGTGGGTGCCTGTAATCCCAGCTACTAGGGAGGCTGAGGCAGAAAAATCACTTGAACCTGGGAGGGAGAGGTTGCAGTAAGCTGAGATCATGCCACTATACTCCAGCCTGGGCGACAGAGAGAAATTTCATCTCAAAAAAAAAAAAAAAAAGTAAAAATAATTATTATGAAATTTAGCTTTCCTTCTACTAAGTTCAAATCCAGTGTATTTTTACATTCCGGGCATACCACAATTCAGACCAGCCACATTTCCAAGGCTCAGAAGCCAGAGGTGGCCACAGGCTGTCATGTTGAAGATTGTATTTCTAATCTGTTACCAGTATCATTGGACTTAAAAGCTGAAACAAACAAACAAAAACAGCTGTCAATATAATAAAACATAACACTGGTATAGAATAATTGTTTGAAGATGTGTCATTAGATTCTTCAGAAGGTCAATTCATGTTCTGAGATTTAGAGCCTTCCTTAACAGAGCTCATAAAAGACTAAAAGTCCTTTTTCTCATCCTAAAAAAAAAAAAAAGACATACTTTTTTTCAGTGTACAGAACAAAAGGAATCAGCTACCATTTGTTAAGATAACTCAATGCAGATTATCCATGGAGCTCTCAACTTGAAGAATCAGATGTAATTGTAGGTCTGTGTTATATGTAAGAAGTGTCAGTGACAAGCACTCATATCAGAAGTGTGAGCCTATTGTATCAAAGCACTTAATGAATGTGTACAGCATGTAAAGAATGAGTTTCTTATCCATTACCAGTAAAGGTCACTATTTTCTAATTCGGAACCAGAAAATTACTCCCCAGGTGCCCCTTTGGGAAGAGAAAGAAGAAAAAAACAAAGAAAATCCCTGGAGCCCAGTAATCACAGCCAGAGTCAGCAAGGACTGAAACACATTGTTTTGTTCTCATCTTACCCATTGTGGATGTGCAGACAGGGACAGCCCAGTATTCCAATGGGACGGACACAGATGCACCAGAGGAGATTATTCAAGGCTGTGTAAATGCAGTACCAAGCCCGCCTAGACAATGCCAACACAAGGGTCAAAACACTGGTAATTCAACACTTATGGCTATGGTAACAACCCATTTGTGCTAATGTAATCAATGAATAGCTAATCTGGTGCCAAAAGCAATGTCATTTAATTGCACGGAAAAACATAATTCAATTTAAAAAGTAATTGACTGAGGAACCAAAGAAATACAGTTTGGCCGTGTATTCAATATTTTCAGATAAATGAAATCGAGTAACTGGCAATTGACTTTACTGGGGCACCATTATTCCTAGATCCCTGCAATGAATGGCTTGGTACATGTGGTCTTACTTGTCAATGCTCCCTGGTCTCATGAAAATAACTTTCCTTTCTAGTTGACCCTCATTTGATTTTCCATAATCCTGATACAGATCCCTAGCAAGTCCTGTAGTATCTTTACACCTGCAGAGGCTAAAAAATATTATTATTCTTTGTCTTTTTATAAGTGGCTTCTGATAAGAAGACAGTTTTTTAAAAAATGCAATTCAAAAGATACTAGGAAGTGGAAAAACTCGAAGTATTATGGGAATTTCAATCCGTTTAAATTGGATGTGCTAAATTGATCAGGAAGTAAAGAGATTGAAATATGCTTCATATGACACTGCTATGAGGAATTAAAAGAGAGAAATTTAGAAAAAGTGGTGCTGAGAAGGTATCTGAAAGAAGCTTTGGGATCAGTTTCTCTTAACTGGCAGTGATGTAAAAAGGGATATTCAGGAAGAGGTTGCATGGAGGAGAATATGAGTGACTCATAATGAGTTACAATTTAAGTGGCAGTTAAGGTAGAAGAAGCTATAGTGTAATAAGATCCATTAACACCTGAATAAAGTTTAAACAGATAAACCAAGACTATGAAAACTGGGTCTCAAATAAGATAAACACCAAAAGCAGATGTGAATCAGGCACGGTACTGTGCACCTACAGTCCTACTTAGGTTCTTAAGATACTTATGGTAGAAAATCCTTTAAGCCCAGGAGTTCAAGTCCAACCTGGGCAACATAGGGAGATCCTGTCTCAAATTTAAAGAAAAAAAAAAAAAAAAACAGATGTGCTTTATAGCCATATGTTAAACATGCTGAAAAGCTAATGTTTTAGCTGCTATTTGTCTAAGTAGTCACAGTTTGTAAATGCACTGGTAGAAGCAGACGGTATCCCTGGATGCAAAGCTCACATGGAGAACACTCCTCTCTACAGACATCCCTCTGCTCCTGGAGAGGGGGATTTGCAGAGCAGATTATTCATTGCAGTCACTGGCTGCCTAGATCCCTCATCTGTTATTGGAAGCCCTTAGAAGAAAGATCTTGCAATTTGTGGGTCTTCCAGCTCCTCTGACTACAGTTGGCACAGAAGCTTCCTATGAACTTGACACTTGTGTTATTTATATTTCTATCCATTCATTAAATATTTATGGAATCTCTGTCCTGTGTGCCCTACAAGGCACCAGGGGCTAAAACAAAGAACTGCTCCTTTCCTCCTGATCTCCTTGATAGAGAAGGCAGACATTAATTAATTAATAAAAATATAAAATGTAGCTGTGACAAAAGTTTGCAAGTAAAGAGCTTGGTGCTATAAGAGAGCCTTAAAGAGGGGCCTGCCTTTGTCAGGGGTATCAGGAAAGACTTCTCCAAGTTGCAATGCAGTGGAGTGGTCTAGAAGGTAAGGTTAACTAGGTGAAGAGAGGAGAAATGAAGATTTCAGGTAGAGGAAACAGGACGTGCAAGGACTCAGGAAGAAGCATGCCAAATGGCAAGAATTAAAAGAATGACAGTGTGACTAGAATAGAAAGTGGGAATTCTGGAGATCTGGGCAAAACAGTAGTGACCTAGACTAATGTAGTAGCAGTTGATTTGAAGGAAACATGAGGGGGATTGGAGAAAGAATGGAGGGGCTTTGATGATAAATTAGCAGGAACATATATGAGTGAGGGTTCTCCAGAGAAACTGTACCAATAGGATAGAGAGAGAGATAAGTAAGATAAAATTTATTACAAGAATTGGCACATCAGATTATAGAGAGCAAGAGTCCAAAGATATGCCATCTGTAAAGCTGGGGAACCAGGAAAGCCAGTAGTGTAATTCAGTTCAAGTCCAAAGGCCTGAGAACCAGGAGCTCCAACGTCCAAGGACAGGAGAAGACGGATAGCCCAGCTCAAGAAGAGAAAACAAATTTGCCCATCCTCCTGCTCTCTGTTCTATTCAGGCCCTCAAGAGATTGGATGATACCATCACATTGGTGAGGGTGGATAGTCACCCCATCTACTGATGCAAATGCTGATGTCTTCTGGAAACTCTCTCAAAGACACACATGTTTTACTGGCTATCTGGGCATCCATCCCTAATCCCAGTCAAGTTGACATATAACATCAACCATTACAGTACTCAGGTGAGAGGGAAAAGAAAAATCAATCATCACTCCTACACTATATTTTCAAGTTGAATAGTTGAGAGGTAACATTCTGAGTCAGGAAGCCTTCTGGCTGTGTGCTGTGAGGTTTTGTGTTGTGTTGAGAATGGGAGGGGTTTTAGAGGAGAGATCAAATCAGTGAGTTCACTTTTATCATGTCAACTTCCAGTTTTTTCTGTGGTATTCTAATGGATAGGTCAAAAAGGATACATAGATCTAGACTCAGAAGAAAGGTCCTGGCCTTTAGATAGACAGCTGGGAACTAACAATATCAAGATGATATCTCAATAAGGAGAAACTGAAAAGCTCACCCAGGAGAGATTTCAGAGAGAAAAAACAGTTCATTCTAAGCCTCAAGGAACCTCAACATTTAGAAATTTGGTAAAGAGAGACAAAAAGCATAAGGGATCAAGAAACAGGAGCGAGCTCATAGAAGAGAAAAATCAACAATCTTTGAATCACAGCGGCCAACAAGCAAAGTATTTCAAGAAGTATGTGGTCATCTATGCCAAATACCTGTAATAATAATACATGTGTGATAAATACAAAAGGGCATCCACTAGATCGGAAACATGGAGGTCCCTGGGGCCCTTTGTAAGGTGTGTAATTCAGTTCAAGTCCAAAGGCCTGAGACCCAGGACTTGACTCCAGTGGAGCTCCTGGTTCTCAGGGATTTGCAATGTGGGGCATAGAGACCGAAATCAAAGGAACAAAATCCTTGCAAAGGATAGAGGGGAAGGGATTCTGAGGACAAGAGATAGTAGGAACATTCCTCCATTCTAATAGGAGATAAAAGGAAACAGGTGCAAACGTACATGTTGACAGAATTCCCATCTGCCCTTTTTCTTCATAAGAAGAAAAGAGTAGAGATCATCAACTCAGAGAGGAAGGGGCTCAGAAATTTAAGCTGAATAAAAAACATTTGAAATATTTATTACAAATGGTGGAACAATGAATTGGATTTTTATTTTACAAGTACGGTACCATTTTCATAATGAGATTCTAAGCTACTTGAGGGCAGAGAATGTCTGATATTCTCATGGTATTCTTTGCGTCTCCTCACATTGTATTCTCCACATGATTAGGATCAAGAAATTCTTATTCACTGACTGACCTTGAAATTTGAGATTAAGATCTCTGTCTGGGATGAAACTGACATACTTCATAAACTCACCACTCCCTAAGCATTCATTATTAGACTTAAATAATGTAATTTCCATGGTGAAAATAAACATAAAAATCCAACTTAACTACCAATTTGGGATTCATTAAAAGATCTTCCTCAGCATTCCAAATTCACACTTGGGTGGTGACCTGTACCCTACATACTTTACATTCTAGGTTAGTGGTAGAGAAACCCCTTAACAATTTTTTTCCATACTCCATGGCTGAGTTCTTATGCCACAACTTCCCTCATTTTGCAGGGGAGGAAGAACCTCACTTACCTAAGCCCCAACTTCACCTTTTCTACTTCTGATTATCATCACGCAGATCCCATCGCCCCCTCATGACACACAGAAGCCTTTCCATTTTGCTGACTGTCCTCACTCTGTCCACTTCTTTAATGTGCATACAAGGTAGGACTTTATGTGCTGGGCAAGTCTGAGGGGCTCTGCCCTCGGATTCCAGGGAAAATCCATCATTCCACTGCCACCACCCTGAGGATATACCACTGCTCCCTCCTTTATAGTTGCTTTTTGTATTTTGTATCCAGCAGACCATATTCTTTTCATATTTCTGTAAACTTTCATCATCCTCAATCACTCATTCAACAAACATTGGTTAAGTGCCTTTTTTTGCTTGGCTGTGTGGGGAATACAAAAACAAGAGTGACGTACCCTCTTTTGTCTCCTGCACAAAGACCGTAGTCCAAACTCCTCATATCTCTTTGAAGCATACGTAGTGGATGTCTGTGAAGCACCTACTGTGTGTGCCAAGGCCTGTAATAAGCATTTTATGTGTCTTATCTGATTGGTCCTTAAAAGCTAGTCCATGAGCCAGTAAATTTTATGATATGATCTTTTTTCTGGTCTGCAACGTATTAGAAATAAATGTTGCAAAAAGCTAAATATATCCGCTTTAAAAAACTGTTTCATGTTCCAAAATTATGTCATTTCCACTTTTATTAATAACATAATACGTCTTTATTATATGAGAGTGGTAGATTTGATCTGGGATGTTTGATTTTCTTTTTTATGTTCTTAGTTGGTAAAATAAAGGCAATCTTATGTGGGTTTCCAGTGTTAGTAAGAATTCTTTGATTGCAAGTCATAGGGAACACGACAGACTGGCACACAGAACTGAATTCAGGTAGACAAGTAGAAGGCCTTCAAGCAGAATTGGATCTTTTTTTTTTTTTTTTTTGAGACAAAGTCTCACTCTGTTGCCCAAGCTGGAGTGCCGTGGTGCAATCTCAGGCGAATTCAAGCAATTCTCCTGCCTCAGCCTCCCAGGTAGCTGGGACTACAGGCACACGCCACAGTGCCTGGATAATTTTTGTATTTTTAGTAGAGACGAGGTTTCGCTATGTTGGCCAGGCTGGTCTCGAACTCCTGACCTCAAATGATCCACCCGCCTTGGCCTCCCAAAGTGCTGGGATTATAGGTGTGAACCACCGCACCTGGCCGCAGAATTTGATCTTGAAGTTCATGATGCTCCTGGAGTTCTGGCTCCTTTTTGAGGATATTTTCTCCACTTACTTGCGCACCTCCTTTGTGACTTTATCCCCAGGCTGGGTTCTCATTGTAGTAAAAAAGCTGCAGCCAATCCAAAGCCTCAGATAAGTCTGCTCTGCTGTTCAGAGAAGGTGAAAGGGCTTTGGTTGCTGCGTACCAGGCAAAAACCTCGAGGTTTACTTCTATTGCACCAGCTGGGTCCCCTGTCCACGCACGAACAAATCACTGTGGCCGTGGGAGCTGCAGGATGGAAGGTTCTTTTGCTTTAACTTCTGAAAGACAGAAAGACATTCTTTCCAGTTGAAGTGGGAAGGTAAATGACAACACTAACAACAGCCAACAGAAAGTCCGAGGTGCCGGATGCCTTCCAGTGCTTTCTGTAGATTATCCAATTTAATCCTCACGGGCACTAGATGAGGGAGATTTTATTATGAACCCATTTCACAGAGGAGGACACTGAGGCTTGCTGATGAAACGTAATTTGTGTGTCACATCATAGGATTAGGAAGACTAGAATTGTTGGGGCTCCGAATCCAATACCTTAAAATCTGGTGCTTTACCACGCTGAGCTGAAGAAGGCCTCTCTGACCTCCCTCGTTCCTGTCTCTCAATCCTCCATCTCTCCCAAAGCACTGGACGCAGTTCTTTGAAGTTCCCCTATCTGTCTAAAGCCAAAGAATAAAGCAATGACCTCTGGTCCCTTCCCTGAGTTTTCATGACCTCATATGCAGGAAGAAAGACTGAAGTCTGTCAACACACCTGGACAGACTTTTGTTACAAACCATTGTCTGGGTTGGAGGTCCAAAGACTCTGTTCCAGGCCACTGTATGTTCTTGTTCATTGAATTTCCCTAAAAATAATTTACTACTCTCTTAAAATCATTCATATTTCCCCATTTCTCTTTCCCTAAGAAGTGATGTATAAAATGTGAACCCAAAATATCCGAGACCGATCCCAGTCCGTTTAGAAAGTTTGTTTTGCCAAGGTTAAGGACATGCCCGTGACCCAGCCTCAGGAGGTCCTGACGACCCGTGCCCAAGGTGGTCTGGGTACAGCTTGCTTTCACACATTTTAGGGAGACATGAGCCATCAGTCAATATGTGTAAGATGTACATTCGTTTGCTCCCGTAAGCAGGGCAACTCCAGGTAGGGGCTTCCAGGTTAGAAGCAGATAAAAGACAAAAGGTTGCATTCTTTTGAGTTCTTGATCAGCCTTCCTCTGAATACACAAATTAGCCTGGCTTGGTGAATCTTCCTTTTTACATAAACAGCATGTCAGAGGAAGCAATTGGATATGCGTTTGTCTCAGGTGAGCCTCAGAGGGACGACTTTGAGTTCTGTCTGTCTGTTGTCCACAGGGAATTTCCTTTTAGGCAAATTGTGAGGGAGGTCTGTAACCTCTTACCTTTGTAACTACCTTATTTAGGAATAAAATGGGAGACAGATTTGCCTGACATCATTTCCAGCTTGATTTTTCCATTGGATTCATGATTTTGGTCCCGAGATTTATTTTCTTTTACAAAAAGCATCTGTACCACTTTGGGATATGGGGTCATCAGGCTATGATTTCCTTCTTATGCACGTAAGTCCATATGCCTTTTCTCCTATTAATCTGCCCTTTGTAGGCTGATTTTTCTGTGATCTTTCAGAAGGCAAAGCAGAGTTTTCTGCTGCTTCTATAGAATCCAACTTCATCTACCCCAACGCTCTTGCTCCTACCCATCATCCTGCTTTCTATACCACCTCTAGGCTGGTGCATCTGCAGCTGTTTTGTCACTAGGAGAAGAGAGCTTGCCTAAGAACAAAATCAATCAAGCCAAAGCCTAAATCAAGAGAGGAGAGAAATCAAGTCCTGGTCATTTCATTTGAACTCGTAGATCAAACCATGTATGAAGCTAAAACCACCTCTGCACGAATCTAAAATCATTCATGGAACTAAACCATGCGTACTTGAAACTACACATAAAGCTTTTTATGCATGAAGTTAAAGCCATCTTTAGACTAAGACACATAAGACAATCAATTTTTTGCTTCTGCAAATTTAGGCATTCTATTATTTGCCATAGAAAAAAACACATACAGCTAAGAAATACAAATATTTGAGAGAAATTCTCAAACTTTAGAAATTCTATGCCAAATATCCTGCAGTGTTAGGAACCAATATTACATGGATCAATATGGCTAACCTATATAATGACCTTGATGGCTTTTTATTTTACCATTATCTAACATATGCTGCAATTAAAATATTTTTTAAAAAGAACAAAAATATTATAAACAGCATAAGCAACCGGTATGTACAAGTTATCATTGAAGCTTCATTCCCCATATCTCAGGGCTGCTTTTATATTTTGGTGAAGGACGTTCGGCAAGCAGATATGTAAGGCATTGTGATTCCTTCATGCTTGTAAATCAGAGCAAAGATCAGCATTCTTTATTAGAATAAGATGCTTCTAAAGAGAGACCATCCCTTGAAAGAACCATGCAATGCTAATGTTCACATAGAAATGCAGGAACCTGGACCTCATTGCTAGGACAAAAAGGACTCTCACTTTAAGATGATGTGGGATCTCTTAGTGGCACCTGGGGTGTGTACACAGGAGAAAATGAAAACAAAATAATTAATAATAAAACCAGTCAACGGGATGCAGATCTCTTTATTTTAAGCTAGTGTCCAGAATTTTTAACAGTCCTGGTCTTGCTCTGAATTGTGAACTAACTGTGATGTCATAGCCTCTCCCCTAAACTACTCTTTCTTTCTAACATGCTGTCTATACCCGCAGGGTTTCCCCTCACTGCAGCTCCCCTAAGACAGATATGGACACTACAGGAGAGACTAGGATAGGCCACTGGGTGCAGAAACCTCAATCCTGGTCACATTTGGTCCTGGGCTTATTGTCCTGTGGAGCCAGGATGCTGAATTAATGGTCTGATGGATGGGGGCAGGGAAATTATGCATGCGGGAACTATAGTAATTATGTTAATTGAGGAGACCTCTTTGTTGTGGGATTTCCAGAGCAAGAAGCAGCTTGTGTCAGAGATTTACAGTAGAAGTCCTAAAACTAAGACCCCCATGTGTGCCCCAGGGAGTGAAGACTGAGAGGTTAATTTGGGAACAGAGAAAATGTGCTGGAACCAAGCATTAACAAGCTACAACATAAGGTCCAAGCATGAATAAGAAGGAGGGGGTTGTGGGAGGGGAGGCAAGAAGGCAAAAAGCTCTGCAAAAAAGCATCATCTCTGGAAATTCATGCATGAGAAAAAAGGTTCAGCCAGAAACCAATTTTAGACAGCTAAGAAAATAAAGGCTGTGCAGTTGCTGATCAGAAAGCAAGTCAACACAAGTCAAGGTGGGCGACTCTGGGGGCTGTTGGTGAGGCCCGTGCACTGTGTGTCCAGGCAGGGGCTAGACCTCCAGATCTGAGCAGATGCTGCCCCCAGAAGAAGATGGGGCCCCTGAAGAATGAAGAGTGCACTCTCTCCCTCTGTCAGTGGCACCCCTCGCATGGCCCACATGAGAAACCTAAGAAGGCTCTGTTAAACGTAGGAACTCACCCATCTGAAACATTCTCTATACTCCTTCAGGCCAAGGGAAGAAATGGTTGTATTTTATTTTTTCTCTGTAGCGTGTTCTCTTGCCACATAAAATGGAGAAAAAACGGGGAGGAAATGGGACTACTGGTTTACCGAAACTAACCCATAGTTGAAAAGGCATCTTCTCTTGACCCAGAAAATGAGGAATCATTTCTTTTTTAATTTCCAAAATCAGTCCTTCTTTCTGTATAGGAACTTCTCCTTGTGCCTCACAACCTGTTAAAGTATAATCTGTTCCTGAAGGAAAAATAAACAAATGAACAAAAGCACTCGTATGAATGGAATTGCCACCTCCAACTTCATTCATCTCTGGTTTTCTGCCTCCTTTTATGGCCATAGGTCCGCAGTGAACAGGTCATAACCACTCTCACCTCTTTCTCACCATCTCTTTCTCCTTAACCCTGAGGATCATGACCCCAACCCTCACCTCTTTATTGAAACTGCTTCGAGATGACTCTGATCCCCTTATCAAATGCAGTCAACACCTTTTCCTGGGTTCATATTCTTCTTGACCATCTTGTAGCAATCAGAAGTGTTATCTGTTATCCCCAGCTCTCAGAACCAAGTTTCTCTAGTGTCAGTGATCCATTGAGGGTGTAGTTCTCTAACTACTTAGCAACTCTCCAAGTCATCGGTGATGGCTTTCACTTGGCATCCACATCAGACCACCCTGGGGGCTTGTTATAAAGCAGATTGCTGAGCCCCAACCCTACAGTTTTGGGTCAATAGATGTGGGTAGATCAGCTCAGAAATCGCAAACCAAACATATTTTCAAGTGATGCTGTTGTATCTGGTCCAGGGACAACCCTTCAAACACCACTGCTCAAATAGTTGTCAGCATAGGGAGTGCATTAAAGTTGCCTGGAGCTGAGCCATACTTAAAAATATGCTCAGGCCCCAGTGCAGACCAAATAAGTGAGAATCTCTGGGGTGGGGCCTGGGTTATCCCTGCGGTTCTAACATAAAGTCAGTGTTGAGTCTGCATTTGGCTCCTTCCTGAGTTCCACTTGTCATGTAAATTGCTATGGTACCCAGTATCAGGCTCAGTCCCTCTTATCTTTGTCCTTCAAGCCTGGTATTCTGTCCCTCCTGGTAAGATATTACAAAGCCTGACCTAATACACTGGCTATGGAAAAAGAGAAAGGTCAGCTTTAAAAGATATTTGAAATCCGGAAGTAACTCTTCTTAGTGGCCAGTTAAATATGAGCACTGGAGGAGAAAAATAATTCACTTATTTAGTAGTAGTTTTTGAAATAATATTTGCACTTTTCTGAAATACTGGGAAGATCACAATCAACATCTCCCCAATAATCTTCACAAATATCACACCAAGACCTGTATCCACCAGCTGGAAAATAGTTTATTCATCTACTCAGGGATCAGAAGGCATAACCTCCCTGTTACCTTGCCAAAAAAATAATAAAGCCTATTGGGAAACAAGATTTTTTTTTTCTTTTGAGACGGAGTCCCAGTCTGTCACACAGGCTGGTGTGCAGTGGCATGATCTCAGATCATTGCAACTTCTGCCTCTCGGGTTCAAGTGATTCTCCCACCTCAGCCTGCGGGTAACTGAGATTACAGGCGCACAGCACCACGTCCTGCTAATTTTTGTATTTTCAGTAAGGACGGGTTTCACCATATTGACCAGGCTGGTCTCCAACTCCTGACCTCAGGTGATTCACCAGCCTCAGCCTCCCAAAGTGCTAGGATTAGAGGCGTGAGCCACCACGCCTGGCCTGGAAACAAGATTTTGTTTAGTTTGTTTGTTTCGTGTTCTTGCAGGTTTCATTTCTTCTTTTCTTTCTTCTCCCGATAACCCAAACTTCCGTAAGAATCCCACATTTGCTGTTTGCTTTGTGGTATCAGTTTGCTCTCTCTTCATGTGTATTCATGCACAAGTAGTTTTTTCTTTTCTTTTTATTTCTTTTACTATATTTTCACTCTTTGCATCCAAAGTAGTCATTTGTTCCAGGAACATTAGATGGATCAATATTAAAACATTTATCCATTAAGTTGATTATAACAGCAAATTAAATAAACAGGCAGTGAAAAGGCATTTGATAGATTTCAGCAAACATAACTATTGCTGAAATAAACAGAAATACATAGAATGCCCTAAGTATGGTGAAGACTATTATCAAAGCCCAAAATCAAACATCCTATTAAAATGTGAAGTAGTAATCAATTTCACTAAAACCAGAAATAAAACAGGAATGCCTTCAAGCATCATTTATATTCAACACGGTTTTGGAACATCTAGCTAATGTAATAGTAAAGGAAATGAAATGAGTTGAATTAATTTGGAAATGACAGCAAATTACCTTTATTTATAGATTGTATAACCATATGCCTAGAACAGCCAAGAGAATATAGTAATGATTTTTTAAAACTATTAAAGAGCAAATTTGGTTTAAAAAACTTAATAAATGCACAAAAGTCATCTTTGTATTAGCTGAAGTCATTTAGAATGAAAAGGCCATTTTAAAAATTCCATTAATGATCAATTACATTCGATATTAAATTGCCAAGGAATCAACAAAAATGTTCTATGTGAAAAATACAATGAAAATACAAAATAAAATCTAAATAAATGGATGAGGAAACAATATCACAAAAATGTCGATTCTTCTCAATATAAAGTAACTTTTAAGAAAAATCATAAAAGATTAATGAAAATGGTTAGTATGATTTTAAATGTTTTATTGAAAAATCAATGTAAGCTGGGGGCGGTAGCTCAGGCCTGTAATCCCAGCACTTTGGGAGGCCAAGACGGGCAGATCACGAGGCCAAGAGATCAAGACCATCCTGGCCAACATGGTGAAACCCCGTCTCTACTAAAAAAATACAAAAATTAGCTGGGCGTGGTGGCATGCGCTTATAGTCCCAGCTACTCGGGAGGCTGAGGCAGGAGAATTACTTGAACCCAGGAGGCGGAGGTTGTCGTGAGCCAAGATCACACCATTGCATTCCAGCCTGGTGCCTGATGACAGAGCAAGACTGTCTCAAGAAAGAAAGAGAAAGAAAAAGGAAAGAAAGAAAGAAAGAAAGAAAGAAAGAAAGAAAGAAAGAAAGAAAGAAAGAAAGAAAGAAAGAAGGAAGGAAGGAAGGAAGGAAGGAAGGAAGGAAGGAAGGAAGGAAGGAAGGAAGGAAAGGGAAGGGAAGGAAGGAAGAAAGAAGAAGGAAAGAAGAAGGAAAGAAAGAAAGAAAGAAAAGAAAGAGCGAGAGACAGAAAGAAGGAAAGAGAAAGAAAGAAAGAAAGAAAGAAAGAAAGAAAGAAAGAAAGAAAGAAAGAAAGATCAATGTGTAAGGATCACTAAGACGATAAAGAAAAAGAGTAAGGGAGAGATTATACATGAAATGGTGCAATCAAAATAGTATGGTACTGGCATAAGAAGGGTCAACTAAATCAGTGGAAAAGTGTCCAGAAGTACCTCCAAGCATATGTAGAAACTTAATATATGATAAAGGTGATATTTAAATTCAGTCATGAGAGAATGGTTTATTTTATAAGTGAGACTGGAATAATTGGTCATTCATCCGAAATAAAGGAATGTTAGTCTCTTACTTCAGTCCATATACAAAAATAAACTTGAGATGAATTAAAGATCTAATGTAAAAAATAAAGCATTCAAGATTTGGGGGAGCAAATGTAGGAGAATATTTATGTAGCCATTGGGTACAGAAGTCCTTATTAAGCATAAAGAGATCCCCAAAGCCATAAGAAAAAAAAAACAAATAAGTGCTATTTCAAAAACTAGAAATGTCTAAATGGATAAAGGCACTATAAATAAAATTCAGGGGACTGTGATAGATTGGTAAGAACATTTCCCAATATAATATTTGCCAATATTGGCAATAAGAATATTTCCCAATAAGCTCAAAGAGTTAAAATCCCTGTCGTACAATTAATTGTTTCAAGATCAAATAAAAATAGACAAATGGGCATGGCATAATGAACAGGAAATCTGTTCAAGGGAAAACGCAAAGGAAAATTTTTTTAAGGGAAACAACAAACATCTGAAGAGATGGTCAGTCTTGCTCATGGACAGGCAAATAGAAATCAAAACAAATCAAATGCTTTCCTCCACTCTTTGATTAGACAGAACGTCAGGTCTAGTGGGGACAATTGTGATGATGATGACAAAGATGACACCTACACCGTGTTTAGAAGGTGCCAGTCATAAAATCGGCATAAAATTCTAAGAATTTCATGTGTAATTGTTCTTTTAAACCTGTCAATAGCCCATGAAGTAGGCACTATTATTACCCTCATTTTGTAGGTGAGAAAATTTATATGCACACATGAAATAGAATTTTCAGAAAACAATACTTACTCTTACCACATGCAACATTCTCTGTTATTTACGATTCTTCTCCATGCTGCTTCACTTAAAAATTACTGGCTGGGTAAGCTGATTTTATGATATGCAAAGGGGTAAACGCACAAGCTGAAAACCCCTGACTTACAGAGATGTTCACAGATTATTACAAGAATGAGTTTCTGAGTGAAATGCATACTTTGGCCTCATTTATGGAAGAAGAAAAGAAAGAAAGGAGAAAATGAAGAGAAATGCATCACATATGTGAGTATGTCCTTTCTAGAGGTGTGTATGTGTGTTTATGAGTGCAGAAAAAAGATGTGGAAAGAGCCACATCTTTTGATATTGATTACCCGGAGAGATTGGGGTAGTGAGCATCTTTTGCTTGGATGTCTCTGTTTTGTATGTCATGCCCCAAAAAGAATGCTTTCCTTTTGGAGTTTTTAAGAACAATTCAACAAACTGGAACAAAAGAATTCTGTGATCTGTAAACTTCTGTGCTCTGGGATTAAAACCTAAGCTTTCCTAACTTGATTGCATCTCACGCTTAAACGGCCCTAATTTAACATTTGGCTCCCATTTATTAAAAAAAATAAATCTTTCAATTCTATCTACAAAACCTACTGGGAGAGGGATAAACCTGATTATGGAGTCTTCCTATCAGAGGAGAAGCATAAATCATTGTTCTCACCTACAGTAATAATGCAATTGAATGAAGGGACAGGAACTCACAGAAAAGTATCTAAAAAGAATCACAAGAAATGTTTATAGGAGAGACATATAATTCCATCAAATGAAGTTTCTTTCATTCATTCATTCAACATGCACCTGATTTGATTTATTTTACCTGTCTGATACACTAAAATTAGCTCTTTACATTTTGCAAGTAATTGGTAGAGGTTTCAGTGTTCCCTTTAGGCCTTCCTCCAACTGAGTTGTTCAAGATTCCTGGGGGCTTATTCAGTTCAAATATAAAATAGGGCTGATTTCTTCTTACAAAGGCTAAGAGTAAAAACACAATGTGAATTTTCAGTCAACCTCTGTGGCTGCTAGTGCTGTTTGCCAGCTCCACCTTCTGGGCACAGGCCAGGATTGCACAACCCTGCCCGCAATGGGGTTACAGGCAGCTACAGGACTCACTTTGTCCAATGAAATGAGAGCAGAATTGAGGTGTCATTTAAAATCCATTACATAAATGTGTTACATCCTTTTATGCCTCAGTGATGGTAGAAACAGGTGTCAAGAATATCTATCAGCCTGAACCTTCAATATCTATGATGGCATTCGGAATAACCTCAGAATAACCTGATGTTGTTCTAAGCCACTAAAACTTGAGGATTGCTTGTTACTACGACATAACCTAAACCTATCCTGACTGATAACACTCCGTGAGCACTTAGGGCTTAGTTGGAAACCGCTGGTTTGCATCACTGTTCAGACTGGACCTTACAATTGAAAGAATATTTATGCACTGCTGCATTGAGGTCTTTGCTCTCTAGAAACCTGGCGGAATCCAAGTGATGCACTTAATGGGATTCAGTAGGTAATAATTTTAGCTACACTCAAATTCTTAACCACTGTCCTCTGAAGCACATTACCTTTGCCTGGGTAGCTGAGTACAGAGTAACTTCTAGCCTCAGTCATAGGCTACATTAGAAATTTTCAGTGACCTTAATACCAATGTTGTACCCAGGTCACTAGACCAACTGTGCACCTCATGGTGAGTTTCTCTTTGGGATCCCTGGGTCCTTATCTGACCAAGAATCTTGCTCAGTGCCACCTCGAGTCACTTCATTGGGTTTAACTAATTTCAAATATTTGGATAAGGACTTTAGATGTTGATCTCTTGTCCGCAGAAAACCCCAAGTTCCATATGCAATCGATGACTCTCTTGCAAGGGTTCCTACTAAAGAATCTCAGGGAGGAGCAACATTCATCAATCCACGAAAGACTTGGTTATGTCCTATGTTGGGCTAGAGCCAGCTCATACAGCATACAGGCTCCTGAGAACTGATTGTGACTGCTTGTGTGCAGCTCTTCCCAAACCTGCCTTTGGTAACTCAGATTACATTGTTGTGTTTTGTTTTGAGACAGGGTCTCATTCTATCACCCAGGAGTGCGATAGTACAATCATAGCTCACTGCAGCCTTGAACATCTTGGCTCAAGCAATTCTCTCACCCCAGCCTCTGGAGTAGTTGGGACTACAGGTGTGCACCATCATGCCTAGCTAATTTTTTTTTTTTTTTTTTTTTTTGTAAAAATGAGGTCTCACTATGTTGCCCAGGCTGGTCTTAAACTCCTGGGCTCAAGAAATCCTCTCTTCTCAGCCTCCCAAAGTGCTGGGATTGCAGGCATGAGCTACCCAGCCTAGACTGGTGTTGATCACAGTGTGAGTATTTGCACAATAGGAACAGGCAGTTGCTACAAATCAGAGGTTTGTTGTTGTTTTTTTTTGTCCTTGGAGAGTCCCTTGTTGAACATTAACTAGCACACCACTGAGTACATCCTCCTCTTCTATAGATACCTTCTATAGATACTTCTATAGATACCAGGTATCTATAGAACTTACAACTTCTTAAGTGAGAGGGCTCACTGACATAATTCTTCCTGTGATAGGAAAAATTATTCCATCTTTTCTTACTATTGGTCCCTATAACCTAGTAGTCACTGGCTTACTGTTTTCAATTTCACCTCACTTGATACCCTGCTATAAAGAAACTGTATTAAACACCTATTATGTGCCAGGTACTAAGAAGACAATAATGAGCAAAACAGAGATTCTCCCTACCGCATTAGAGATTCATCTGAGAAGTCTGGAAGAGCAAGGGCATCTACCACTGATGTAAGATCTTTTTTATATCGTATCCCTTATTTATCATTTTTGCTTCATTTCCTCAGAGTTAATAAATAAATTGGCATGATTATTTCAAAGATAGCAGTTATAGCGACCCTCCATTACTGCTTCTGTGGTCCATAACACGTTTTTAGGAACCATCAGCCTCACACCATGTAATTCTAGTAGAACTATAAATGGGGGCCAGTTTCCACTGTCCCAGTGGTAGGCATATAGCTGAGGGTAATAGCAAATCCCACTCCCCAGGATCCAGAGACTGTATGGGCACATGGCCCAACTGTGGCCAGGCAGAATCCTTTTGCAGAGACTTACATGGATTCTGGAAGTCTGAAAGGTTTCCAATCTGAGAGCATAAAATCTAAGAACCTTAAAACCCTGGAGGAGCGCTATCACATGGAGATCATTTGGAAGAGTATGAAGCCAACACAGATGAAAGCAGATCCAAGAAATGGGGAGGGAGGCAGAGAGGGAACATGATGATACGGTTTATTTAAGTCCCAAATCTATGCATGCCTGAAACTGAACTAACTCACACAGTTTTCAGCTGTGTGAGCCAATCAATTCCTTTTGGCTTAGTCAGGGGTGTCCAACTTTTTGGCTTCCCTGGGCCACGTTGGAAGAACAATGGTCTTGGGACACACATAAAATACACTAACATGATAGCTAATGGCCTAAAAAAAAATTGCAAAAATCTCATAATGTTCTAAGACAGTTCACAAATTTGTGTTGGGCCACATTATTTGTGTTGGGCTGCATTCAAAGCTATCCTGGGCCACATGTGGCCTGCAGGCTGTGGATTGGACAAGCTTGGCTTAGAGTAATTTGAGTTTCTATCAGGTACGATGTTAGAGTCCTCATTAATACAGCAATGTAAGGGAGAACTTAGAAAACAGCATTCTACCCATGATGAGATTTAAAGAGAGGTAGCTAGGTAGAAGACCTGAGGGTGGCTGTGAACAGAATCCAGGAGACCAATTCACGGGGTCCTGCAGGAGCAGAGAAAACTCTAGACGGTCAATGTTCATGTGTAGTCCTTTCTTTGGCATGCAATGTCAGTGCAGAGGCATCCAAAATCTGTTTATGGGAGGGAGAGAGAGAGAATATTTCTATAAAGAAAACACTCATTTCAGGATGAAGAAAAATAGGAGAGAGGTGAGATTACTGGATTTGAACTGGATTGTTCCAGTTAGAGGAAGCTGGGCCTTTATCCAAATGAGTAAAATATACTTTTAAAGTATTTATCACCCCTTCTGTTGATTTATTCTCTCCCCTTTCTACCCAAATATCACTGAGATCCCCATTATTCTCAACTCCTTGTCAGTCTTCAAACCTGCAGTTAGAGTCCAACCCCACCATTTCCTAACTCCACTGATGTTCACCAAATCCCTTTACTAAAATCTATGTTCTTCCCCAGGTTAAATGGGTTAATGGATTAACGTACAGGAGAAGTTAGGAAACAGCATCCTATCTGCGATGATATTTAAAGAGAGGTAGCCAGGTAGAAGACCTGAGGGTGGGTGTGAACAAAATCTCAGAGACCAAATCACGGAAGCTGGTAGGAGCAGAGAAGACTCTAGAAGGTCAATGTAGGCGCTCTTGTTCTTGTGCAGTCCCTTTCTTTGGCATGTAATATAAGTGCAGAGGCATCCAAAATCTGTGTGTGTGTGTGTGTGTGTGTGTGTGTGTGTGTGTGAGAGAGAGAGAGAGAGAGAGAGAGAGAGACAGAGAGAGAGAGAGAGAATATAGCTATAGAGAAAACACTCGTTCCAGGATGAAGAAAAATGGGAGACAGGTGAGATTACTATCCAATGGTAGGGCCACTACTAAAATCTTCACAAGTCTTTTATCTTCTTTCTACATTCTTCTTGGTGATCCTCCGTGGAGACGGGAGGACAACTCAACTTCTCCTGCAGATCAACCGGACCTTTCCCTGTCCCACAGCCTTTGCTTCCCTCTCTTTTCCCTCTTCTCCACCAAGACTTTGGTTGTCTTCTCAAGCTTGGGAAAACTCACAAGTTCTACCTGAGTTGCTTGCCAAAGGTTTTTTGGCTTAAGAATTGTCTATTTTCTCATTAATTTCTAGCATTTCAGTGAGCAAATCATATTTACTTATTCAACCTGGGGAAGAACATAGATTTTAGTAAAGGGATTTGATGAACGTCGGTGGAGTTCAGAAATGGTGGGTTGGACTCGAACTGTAGATTTGAGGAGTGACAAGAAGTTGAGAGTAATGGGGATCTCAGTGATATTTGGGTGGAAAGGGAGAGAAGAAATCAATAAAAGGGTAATAAATACTTTAAAATTACATTCTACTCATTTGGATAAAGGCCCAGCTTCCTCTAATTTGAACAGTAAGGAGGGCTGAGGGCTCAGAGACCAAATCTCTGGCCTCTAAGTCATCACCATCCTCCATTCTGGAGCAACTTGTCTGAGATAATACACTCAGCAGGTTCAAAGCCATCCAGAAATCTACAGAGGCAGGAGGTAGGGCTGATTCACTGTAGAGAGTGTGTACTAACCCATGATATATCTGCTGAAATATGAAAATTTGGATGTTCTCCTTCTAATTTAGGGTGGCAAAAAAATAAAACCACAAATTACATCCTACGAAAAATACACCATGTAGATATCCCATGTCCAAATACCATGTAGATACTCATGAAAATAATCTCACTTCCAAGAGATATTGACCATCTGTGCTAGACGTACATGTGTTTCCATGATGTCTGTAAGAAGGGATGTGGGGCAGGCTGCAGTGATAGAAATTGTCCTTTGGGAGGAAAGGCTCTGGAATAAGTCCAACTATTTGGATAACGTGTGCACAGAAATATCAAAGTATCAAAGCCTATATATCATTCTACGAAATTACATAAGGAAAAGTCAATATCAATCAGATAGATAGATCATTTGCTTACCCACTCACTCAAATACTCAATAGATTCTTCAGGGAAAGTGCAGAGCTTTGGACATATACATATTCAAATACATACAGATACACACACATACATATGTGTACATATATACATATGTATATATGTAATGTGTGCATGTGTGTGTGTGTGTGTGTGTGTATACATAGAGAGAGACAGATTTCTGCCTTTTAGGCTCTAATGAGAGAGATAATGTCAGAACAACATAGAGTAAATATGTCTTATTAACAGAGTTGTACGCAACATGCTAAGAAAGTGTGGTGAGGGAAGGAGAAGTTGAACATCTGGGTTCACAGATCTAGTGAGAAACAGGGATAAATGTCCATTACCTGAATTTAGTGTGATGGAAGAAGGACTGATCTTGGACCCAGGAGAATTTACAGTGTTATAGTCCCATCTGTTACTGACTAATTGCATGATGTTGCAGAAACTGGCCTCAGTTTCCTCACTGGAAAATTGAGGCGTGTCTTGTAGATTTCTATGGCTTTCATATTTGTGTGTGTGTGTGAATTTTAAGTAGCAATGCATCACTAAGCAGAAAATCTTTGCACCCAGAACAGCACTGAAAGACTGTCGAGAGAAAGAAACAGCCAGACTCTCTTTATCCAGCTGTCCATGTTTCCAAATACATCGTCATTTCCCTGTCTTGTCTGATTACACTGATTTTAAACAGACTGTGATTCAGAAAAAGAAAAGAAAACCAAGTATTTCTAGCCGTGTCAAACCATTTATTTTGGTTAAAAGAGAGTCTTTATATCCAAACAAGCCTGTCTTATTTAAACCTGAATGAAGAAAAAGATCATCATAAGTAATGGGTGGTCAGTATTCTTAATAATCCTTTATAAAATCCGAGTGGAAAGGGTGTCTTAGAAACACACACAGAGACTCAGAAATGGGCCTATTTTCCGTGCTAAAACCAAAACTAACTACCTGGGAAACAGAACACTCACGACCCCACGTACCTCTGACAATTATCTTCTTTCCTTCCCTGGAGACTCAAGCACTACGATGACTCCATTTTTCTCACCTCCTTTTTGTAGCTCAGCTCACCTGCAGCCAGACTGCAGCTCAACCACTCATCCAAACCTGTGTCTTCCCAGGTCAACAGTCACCTCTTTGTGGCCAAACCCAGTAGAACCTCCTTGTTCTTATTCTATAGAAGTTCCCTGCCTTGCTTCTCTCTTCCTTGGGCTTCTGGGATACTAATCCCTCCAGGCCTTACTCCTTTAAAAACATGACATAACTGTTTATCGCATCAAGAATTCTGCTAAGAAGTTTACATATGTCCTTATTTCAACATCGCAGTATCTGTATAAAGGGTATGTTATATGCACTTCTACATAAGAGAAAAAAGGCTCGGAGATCCTTACCCGAGGTCACAAGGCAGGCATGTGGCTGTGCTGGTCCCCAAGGAGACCCTCTTAGCCACTATAGTCATGAGGATAAAAAGAATCAGCCCCGACTTACCTTATTAGCTGTTTATTTTCTTTATTCGGAATCTTTCCATTTCACATGAAAATTTCTCATTTAAGCAGGGCATAAAAATCCTGGAAATGCTTCGTTTGTGTCAGGTACCAGGTACACTTTTCAGAGACTTTTCCCCAGATTATCAGCAAAACAGGCCTATGAGACAGTTGCTATTATCCCTATTTTACATTTAAGGAAACAATGACTGAAAGAGGTTGTCCCAAATCACGGAGCTCACTCCTTGTCTGCCTTCATAGCCCGCTCCATCCCATCAGCTCCCTCCTCCCGCTTCTTCCTGCACTCTAGCTAGGAAGACCTCAACCATACACATGATTTTAACCCTACACTGTCGACCTCAACCTTGCATTTCAGCCTCTTCTAGGTGCGAAACCATTTATCTGTCATATTCCAAGGTCATCTCAACCAAAAGAAAAACACACAAAAAAAGATCACAGACATGGTCATCTTTCCTCCAAAATTTAAACGTCTACTCCCTCTACTTCTCCCAATGAACCACACCACCACTTTCACCATGACCTCAGAAATGGGCAAGGCATTCTTACCCCATCCCACCTCCCTCATTCTCTGCATCCAGGTGGCCAATTTCTATTAGCTCCATAACACCTGAAGTGAGTCCTCCTGACTCACATTGACCCTGTTTTCATGCACACTTATCTTTCTTGTGAGGATCCCTTAAATTACCTCCTGATCAGCCTCCCTATCTCCAATATCACACACGTTCAACAGCTAAATCCACAGTGCTGCAAAGCAATCTTCCTAAACCTGAAGTGCCACCCTGCTGCTTAAACTCAGCAGTGACATGGCTGGTTGCTTTCCCAATCTCCATCTCATCCACTCCCCATCGGAGCAGCTATGGGTTTATGTGGGGTTGATCCCTCCTCTTGTTCATGATGGACAAGACTCCAGACCTGAGCCTATCAACATATGGAATTCCCTATCCATGGTTTAGGGTTAGCATGGAACCCAGTTGGTCTAATCAGGACAGCAGGGTGATCTCAGGATGTTTGTTGGATCATTAAGAGAAAATCTTAAACCTTCTCTTGTCTCTGGACGTAAGTGAAAAGTAAGTGTTGGTGCCATCTATAACAATAAGGCAAGTCAACCTTTTAAACCTGACATTTCAGAAGATTCTAATGTTCTGAGCAATTAAAATAAAAGTCATTCAGGAAAGCAAATGTATATGTCAGGCCTTTTGGGATATGTTTTTCAGTCTTGAGGACTTCCTCTGTGTATACAAATACCATTGTTAAAAACTCTGTGAAGATACTAATTGCATTTTTCTCCTATTACGTTAGGTTGTTTCATATGAAACTGCAGTTTTTGTGAATCAAAATGGTGGAATCTTGGCATTTCATATGGTTCAACCTGATAAATGTCCATTTCTCCATTTATCTTACAAGTTCCTTAAAATCGAGAAACACTTTGGTGGTACTGGAGCCCAGCAGTGTGTTTTCCTATTAGTAGTTTGATAAATATTTCTCTAGTTGAATTGAATGAAGACATTCAATATAATCCTTTGCTTCTAAGATAAGACTCTCCACCTAAATATTGAGGCTTCCTGCTCCGCCTCCTTCTTTAGCTGTTCCTTGTCCACAACCTGTATGTGTAAGAATTCTCAGGGTCCTTTTATCTTTTCACTTACGGCACCCTTCTGATGGTCTCATGGACTCCCACGAGTTTGTTCACCGCCCCCCCCCGAGCAAACATACACACACGCACATTTGCCACACTTACGTCTTCAGTTCCAACTCCTCTCCCCAACTCTAAGCTAAATTTTCCAATTACTTATAGAAAATCCGTATGTAGATGTGTAATTATCTCTCTGCAGACATCACAAAATAAAACTCGTGATGTACCTATTTTCTATACACAGATGTTTCCTACCTCTCTGATCTTCTTTCACACCCCATCTAAGTTAACAGCATTCCATCTTCCCAGTGGCATAAGCTCAAAATCTTGTCATTATCCTACACTTGATAATTGTCCACTGTCAAATTCTGCCTCCACATCCCTTCTGTTTCCAAATCCCTCTTCTGTCTCCCCTTCATTACACACATGGTCAACGTCCCAGTTCACTGACAGCACTCACTTCCCCCATCAGCATATCCTCTATCCCACAGCAAGAGCAATCTTTCTAATATATATATTACCATACACCTTCTCTTCTGAAATACGCTTAATGTTTTCTCATTGATAAAATGCAAACATACAATGTAAATATTAAGGGAAGACTGCTCAACATAGAAGAGAGATCAAAATGAGGAGAAGTTATTCAGGGTAGACTGCCTGCAAGAGGTGAGCTTTGAGCCAGATTTCAAAGAAACGGGAACGATTTTAACTAAACAAAGGGAAAGCAGAGAGGTTGAGAATAGAATCCATGGGGATTCCTTTCAATGCTTTATAAATTACTTCATCTAAATCAGAAAATGACATTTGTCAGACTTTCCATATTAGATGACTGGCATTAAAGCAATTGTTTTTCAGAGTCTAAGTATCTCCACTGAAAGCTAGAGAAACAAAGCACAAAAAATACTGTAAGGGTTTTGTTGTTAGCTTTTTTTATTCTGGAGCAGCATTCTTGCATTGGTGATTCAAAGCGAAATGGGAGTGTGGACAGTTTTTGCTACTAAAGAAACAGGCTCAGCCAGGCATGGCACCTCGCACCTGTGATCCCAGAACTTTGGGAGGCCAAGGAGGGCGCATCGCAAGGTCAAGAGATCGAGACCATCCTGGCCAACATGGTGAAACCCCCTCTCTACTAAAAATACAGAAATTAGCTGGGCGTGGTGGCACGAGCCTGTAGTCCCAGCTACTCAGGAGGCTGAGGCGGGAGAATTGCTTGAACCCGGGAGGCGGAGGTTGCAGTGAGCTGAGATCGTGCCATTGCACACCAGCCTGGAGCCTGGTGACGGAGCAAGACTCTGCCTCAAAAAAAAAAGAAAGGAAGGAAGAAACAGGCCCAATATTTCGGGCTTGAATTGAAAAGCTATTTCTGAGTATTACAAACTTAGAACATATTTGAGTATTTGTTCCAGGAACATATTTTGATATTCTGCCAAGCAGAATCAGAACTCCCCAAGATCAAAGTGGCTAAGAGCTACTTCAAATGTTTCACAAGTAGTTGAGGTGCATGCCAATCAATTGACAAAAATCCTTAGACTTATTTTGTTTCAATTCCTACATCTTCGTGAGGCAGAAGAGAACAATCTGGTTTTGAAAATATTCAAACCAAAACAATGTAATACCCACATCAGCCCAATCTTACATCAACTTCCAAAGTAAGTAGAACATAGAATATCGATTAGGATATTCTTTTTACTAGCACTCTTGGGAATATCAAACATAGAACAGGTTTATTGCCAGAGTAATATTAAAACATTTAAACCTTAAGACATTTAAGTAAAAGTGTTATGCCTTCCCACAAGCTACCAAATTCCCAGTTTTCTTAAAGAGCTGGTAGCACTTGACCTTTAGACGTTACAGCAGGTAAGGGACCAAGAATACCCACATTCTCCTCACCCTCCTCATCATGCAGTTCTCACAGGGAAGCTATTCGTAAGAAAGAGTAACTAAATGAAAATATCAGTAATATTAATCATTCATCTAGCCCAGCAGCTGTTCATTCAAGGCCATCTGGTAAGAGCTGTGCTGGTCATGTGCTTAGGAAACCTCCAGACCTAGGGGGATTTCCAGAGTCTAGCCTCTCCTTGGGGAAAGACGACAAGGAGAGAGGTGCTGTATCACCCTCCGGGTTGTCTTTGTTCTGGGAACACAGGATGGAATTTTGCCTACCTCCCAAAGCCCCTGAATCCCTGGTTCCCCGCACCCAGACAGCTTACAGACCCAGCTACAGGAGAAGAAACATTACTATTAGGTTAATGCAAAAGTAATTGTGCAAAACCTTCAATTACCTTTGCACCAACCTAACACAAAGAGGAAACACGTGGATGGGGGCAGTGCCAGAAGATAACACTCACGGTGACGACTTCAATAAGGTCTCACTCTGAGCACCAGCAAGTATGCCTCCACGACCGCCTTGGATTCTGACTGATCGAATGATCACTCCCTTTCCCGGGATGGGATGGGGCAGCCAGGACACAGCTGAGGGCAGTGTGATCGGAGCGAATGTGCCCATGGCATCCCCTTACCCACCATTCTGTGGGGTCGGTCACTATAAGTATCCAACCACCTAGGGGCACTTGCCCGCTGGCATTTGTCCTGTCTCCCTTACTCACCTGACCCTGGGCTGCATTCCTGTAGTATTGCTCTGTTTCCCATCAGGTGGAGAGAGCTGGTTTCTGCCCACTTCAATCCTGCGCACAAACTACTGTTTCCATCTCCAGCTGAATATCTTCATGGCACAGAGAAGACCACCTCCTCTAGCCCCTGGCCACCACTCAAAGCAGCACTGCCCCCCGTGGGAAGCCTTTGCTGGAAATCTCTCTTTGTATGGCGTCTCTTGCAAGAGGGGAGGGACCTCACATGGCACCTCTTGCAAGAGGGGAAAGGCTGTGGATTTGGGATTTTTAAAACTGTTTAATTGTAAAAGTTCATGCTTCTTGAAAGTAGAATCAAACAAGAGGGAAATGTGTAAAATAAAATGTGAAAATCTCCTTACCTAGCCATCTCCCCTTCACACAAAAACATTGTTAGTCTGGTGTGCTTTCTTCCAGATCTTTCTCTAAACAGAGGGCAGAAGGGCAGAAGGGATTTTTGCTCTTGTTTATAAGCCTACTATTCTCTATCTATTGTTTACAGATATAGCTTTCCATGTCAATGCATAGAGATTTTTCTTATTGAAATTATATGTATATATGCATATTTGAATTAAATATACTTGAATTATACATATTTGGATTACACTTATGTATGTGTGTGAGCATAAATATCTATATCTAGATAGATAGATAGATTTTAAATCATTATAGTCAGATAAAACAAGAAGGTATGTCAATATCATAATAGCAGACATTTAGAAAAATTCTTTGCAGGCATAAAAAATGGAAAGGTATAAAAGTTAAGGAGAAATCCAAAAAGCCCAGTTTTCTCAACACAACAAATATGACCATAAAAATGATGTGACCGGGTGCATTGGTTCACACCTGTAATCCCAGCACTTTGGGAGGTTGAGGTAGGTGGATCACCTGACGTCAGGAGTTCAAGATCAGCCTGGCCAATGTGGTGAAACCCCATCTCTACTAAAAATACAAAAATTAGCCGGGCATGCTGCCTATAATCCCAGCTACTCAGGCTGAGGTAGGAGAATCACTTGAACTCGGGAGGCAGAGGTTGCAGTGAGCTGGTATCACACCATGGTACACTAGCCTGGGTAACAGAGGGAGACTCTTTCAATTTAAAAAAAAAAAAAATCTCCAGGCAGTGTGAAATATTTTGCTTACAAAATACATTTTTAAAATATGTGACTGTCAGGATGCTCCTCTTTCTCTTCTGTTCTCACCATAAACAAGGAGTCCAGCATTAGCAGTCAGATGTTTGCCACCAAGACAAATGCAGAGAAGGGGTGCCCAGGAGGGAGATTTGCAAGCGGTGAGGGAAGGATCACCCAGCGAGATGCTCACAGCAGCCTCAGGTGCTTTAGACCTCCACGACCCACATGGAGCTGTTTAGGGGGATGCTTAGGGTTGAAGGGGGAAAGACAGACAATGCTGCCAGGAATGAATTAAATTAAAGACTCCTCCCTCCAGAAAGGAGGTATCCTCATTATGACAATTATCTGTCAATACTTTACCCTCCACCCGCACCCCTCAAGGGAATCCTGCCTTTTAGCAAGCCTGACCCAAGTACAGAGCTATCCATCAGCCCTTCCTTTCAGGTAGCCTATTACCAAGGAAACACGGCCAAGTGGAACTTTTCTTTCTTTTTTTTTTACACAGTCTTGCTTTGTCGGAGTGCAGTGGCACCATCTTGGCTCACTGCTACCTCCACCTCCCAGGCTTCAAAAATTCTCGTGCCTCAGCCTCCAAGTAGCTAGGATTATAGACTCCACCACCACACCTACCTAATGTTTTGTATTTTTAGTAGAGACAGGGTTTCACCATGTTAGGCAGGCTGGTCTCGAACTCCTGGCCTCAAGTTGATCCACCTGCCTCGGCCTCCCAAAGTGCTGGAATCACAGGCGTGAGCCACCGCACCTGGCCCCCAGTGGAAATTAAAATAGCACTTTATTAGCAGTGAAGCCAGGCTCAATAATCTCCCATGCAGAGCTGCCTGGTGGAAGTGGGGCTGGGGCACTTTGGATGCAGTAGATGCTCTTGCTGCCCCACACACAGCCCCTCTACAGGCACTCACCTTTCGGAGTCACTTTGATGGCTTCTTTCTGCAAGTTTCTACAAAATTCAGATCCAGCTTTCTCCAGCCAAAGGAACGTCCTCAACCTGTGTACAGGGTAAGCTAGAGGAACGAGGGGGTGACCCCCTATAGAAGCAGCCTGCAACCAATCGTGAGTGAGCATTAGATGCCATAGCTTTGTATCCATCAGGCATGAGGGGCATCTACACGCCCTGGCAGAAGTCCCAGTGGGATGGCGCACCAGTGCCCACTGACATAACCTGCTCTGGGCGCACGTGAATTGGCTTCCTTCCCTTCCCTGCCCACTCTCACTTCCTTGACCCCTCCTGGGGCTTCCCAGATCACCTCTAAAATGCACCTCTTGCACCTGAATCTTTATCGCCTCCTGAGGAGAACAAACCTAAGACACCAGATCTTGAGGTCTTCCCTCCTATTTGTAATTTTCATCCTTTTGCAAATTTATACAGGTCAGAGAAGCACGTATTAATCCAGGGAAGCCTAACATTTTCAAATGCCCTTAGAAATGTTTTAAAAAAATGAATAAAAATAAATAGAAGTAAATTTTACTTTTTTAAAGGCATACAACCATAAATATGATCCATTTAATCTTAGGAAACAAATTAATAACAAAACTTTTCTTTATAATTAAATAGTGAAGTCCCTCAATGCTAACACTATCAGGAAGCCCAGGATGTCTTTTTGGAGGCCTCCTCCTGCTCCCCAAACTCCTCACGTATCGTGCAGAAACGCCAAGCAGAGAGGGAAATGGAAATTGTGACCAGTGTCCTAAGACGTCCCAGGCTAGGTTTGCTATTGGCCTCTTTAGTGCCACTGAAGCTAGTTCTTTAAATCTTGTCTGCCTTGATGGAAGCATCCAGGCCCTTGGCGACTCAGTGCACCGGCTTCAGGCTCAGCTTTGGGATCCATGTACCCAACCACGAGGCGCCACTCAAGTGTTGGGGGAAGAGTCGCAAGCATCATCCAGGGAGACTGTCTGCAGTCGACCAGGACAAGGTGAAACTGGAAGCATCTTTTGACAAATATGCAATGTACTGTGTCACTCAGTCCCTGCTAAAGGAATGCTTTGAAAAACTCCTGGAAGGACACACATCGAAATGTTTATGTTGTTGTCTCCGCATGGTGAAATTGGGGTTAATTTTTATCTTTCCCTTCTGTTTCTATGTTTTCTGAATATCTTCGGTGAAAACGTGTTACCTTTGCCACCATATCTTTTAAATGCTATCTATTTTTTAAAAAAGAAAGTGCCATTGGTGTTCACCCAGTCATTTAACAAGCACCTATTAAGTGTTTTTTTTTTTTTAATGTGCCAGGCACATCCTAGGCACTAAGAATGCATAAATGAACAGAGAAAATGCCTCCTCTCCTGGGCGTTACACACTCGTGAGGGAAACAGGTGCTACAGAAGTCAGCAAACACATATAGAATATAAAGGTCTCAGTGAATGTTGGAGCAACAGCAAAGCAGGATGAGGCAGAGGTGATCCAGGAAGATCATGTGCAAATGAATGCTGTCTCAGTTCAAGCTGCTATTACTACACAGTACAACAGATGCATGTATTATAAACAGAAACTTATATCTCACGGTTCTGGAGGCTGGAAGTCTAAGGTCAGGGTACCAGCACGGTCAGATTCTATGAGGTTTCTCTCCCTGGTTTCCAGATGGCTGACTTCTCATATCCTCACTAGACGGAAAGAGGGAGAGAGACGGATCTCTCCAGGATCTCTTTTATGAGGGCACTAATCCCATTTATGAGGGTTCCACTCTTGTGACCTAATCACCTCCCAAAGGCCCCCATAATACCATTCCATTGATGGCTAGGATTTCCACATACGAGTTTGCATGGGAGCAGGAGGAAGAGTATACATTCAGTCCATAAATGAGAAACCATCCAGAAATCATCCATTACAAAGGAGTTACTGTATCCTTCATTTTTTACATGAAAATTGCACAAACTATTGGAAAACAGTTCATCTTTATCTTGCATTTCAGACTAAAATAGTATTATTTATCTTCTGTATAAAATGATCGAAAACAAGATCAATTTATCTGTTAGAAGTAACTTAAAAAATATTTTTTTCCAACTAAATTCAGGTTTTATAGATGTCATCTTTCTCAATTCTTTTGATTTTTCCCCCTTTCCTCACTCTCTGGGCTTCTACTTTCTAAACTCATCTACAAATGTCCCTCCACTGTGTAGCAACAGGCTCCACATTCAATGCAAGATACCATGATTGCAGTGACTTCCCAGCCATCTACCGTCATTCTTCAGAGTCAAGTGTCAAGGAAGTGACGAGTCACCCTTGGTCATGAATGCCTCGTCCAGGTCGGCCCGCACAGGCTTCAGGGGTTAGGACCCAGAGTAATCCCTTTACACCATGGAAGGTCACTGAAGTTCTGCTGCCTTTTGCAGCCTGCACACCACTGCTGAACGTTATCTCAGGAAAGAAGAACACCCAAAATTCACCAAGGAACAAGAATCCACAACCACATTTGCCCCCATCCCTTGGAAATGGTGAGATCAATTTTCTTCTCTCCAAGTCCTCTTAGCCACTTTCAAATGTAATACAGGGTGTCCCAGGGGTCCCCTTGTGGCCCATTCAGTGGCCAAGAGCCCCACAATCTGCACGTACACAACAGCTCTCCGCAATGCTGCAGAGCAGGACAAAGAAGGACAGAGAGAGACAAGAATGCAAGGAGAAAAGGCTGCCAGCTGGAGAGGCTCTTACAGAGACACCGTTGGAGATTTTTTAAATTACTGTATAGAAAAGAGCTCAGTTGGTTGAACTAGAATGATTGCTATAAAACAGTTCTTCTGAAATTCTCAAAGAAAACACTGCTCGAATTTCACAGAAAGCTTCTGCGCTCTGCAGTTGGAAACCCTAACTGTGGCATGGGTGAAATCGCTCCCGTTTGGCCTCAAGAAGTGGATGTGGAAAATGGCATCCAGAGGAAACCAAAGAGACAGCCTTGTGCTTCCTCTGCTGAGCCAGAGAACCTGAGCACTGAGGATGGCCAGGCTTCAGACAGCCAAAGCCCAGAGCCAGGAAGATGAAAACCTTTGAGCAAAGACATGACACCAAGTGCATGCACTAAATCTGGACCCATTTATTCTTGAGTACCCTGTTTACTTATTTTCTTAATTCTTAATAAGATTATCTGGTGTTTTGAGCCATGCCAGATTAGAAGAGGCAAATAAGAAAATGAGTCAAGGGTGCTGTTGGGTGTAAGCAGGAACAATGATCTTTTTTTTTTTTTTTTTTTTTTTTTTGACAGAGTGTCACTCTGTGGCCCGGCTGGAGTGCAGTGGAGTGATCTCAGCTCACTGCAATCTCTGTCTCCCAGGTTCAAGCAATTCTCCTGCCTCAGCCTTTTGAGTAGCTGGGACTACAGGCGCACGCCACCACGCCCACCTAATTTTTGTATTTTTAGTAGAGACGGGGTTTCACCATGTTGGCCAGGATGGTCTCGATCTCTGCACCTCGTGATCCACCCGCCTCGGCCTCCCAAACTGCTGGGATCATGGGTGTGAGCCACCGTGCCCACCCCAGGAATACTGATTTTTAAAGACTACACGTACAATAAAAGTGACAGGTATGTGTTAGAGAAAAGATTAACAATTTTACAATGGCCAAGAAGAACCTCCCATGCAAAACAGTGCAGGTTTATTAGAGGCAAAATAGTCTAATCCTCTCATCCATTTTTAAGGATATTACAGAAACCAGCATTCATAATGTAGGCTTTGGGGAGTCAACAATAAACGCACTTGCATTGGGTATTCTCATGGAATGAAGTGAAGGGGTTGTGTTTTAGACCAATTCCCATCAAAAATGGTCAAGTGGAGGCCAGGCGTGGTGGCTCACGCCTGTAATCCCAGCACTTTGGGAGGCCGAGGTGGGCAGATCAGAAGGTCAAGAGATTGAGACCAGCCTGGCCAATATAATGAAACCCCATCTCTACTAAAATACAAAAATTCGCTGGGCGTGGTGGCCATGCCTGTAGTCCCAGCTACTCGGGAGGCTGAGGCAGAAGAATCACTTGAACCCTGGAGGTGGAAGTTGCAGTGAGCAGAGATCGTGTCACTGCAAAGACTCTGTCTAAAAAAAAAAAAAATAAGGTTAAATAGGAAGAGTTAACTCCAAAGGGCCACAAACGAATTTTGGGGTTGGTGGAGATGATTTATACATTGATTGGGAGGTGGTTGCACAGATGTTTCTATTTGTCAATTCACCAAAATCTACACTAATGGAGGTGCATCTTATTGCATCCAATTACCTCAATGAAATTGATTTAAAAAATAAAAATAAGGTTCAAGTAAAAATTTGGCACTTACAAAGAAGAGTAAGCTAGCTGAGACTCCACTAATACACACAGTGACTCAGTTCCTTGGTGATACAGGCAGTTAGATTAATTCAGGAGCACACATTGTGCCAGCACTGTGCTGACTCCTGAGGATACAAACATCTTGGAAATAGTCTCTGCTTTGGGAAGGC
>PVKP010016322.1:0-48389 GCA_004027715.1 Plecturocebus donacophilus
ATATATTAGCTTTTTAAAAAAAAAAAAAAGCAGTGCTAGAGCGAAAATACAATTTTAAATATTTTGTTGAGCCTGTAGAATACGTTTTTTAAAAAATAAGTTCATAGCATTTTAACTTTGAAAGTTCATATGCATCAGAAAATTTATAAAAACTTGAATGAAAAAAATTTCATCTATTTTTCTAATTTTAATGGCAGATTTACACTATTATGGTTGATAATTCTGTGAACTTACCTTCTTGTTGACTAATTCTTTTTCCCTTAATCTGAACTTTAAAGGGATAGGTGAAGTTATACCAAGTTAAGTGATACCATAAAGTGTATATTATAAAGTCATACATGGCTTTTGGACAGTATTACATTTCAGTTGCATTGCTGCATTCCATTAAATTTCATAAAATGTTAGGGAATGTGTTTGATAAAATTTTCTGCAGTGAGAAATGACAGACTGAGTGCCTGACAATTTAAGCAACATATGACGTATGCAAGTAAAGATTCAGTCCTTAATGTCACCTGTATCATGGTGTAAAAGCTCAACAAGTGTCTTAGAATTTGGAGTTAATTGTATAAAATAAGAAGAGTTTAGATATCTTGAGTTAAAAGATTTTCGTTTGCTGCTTTTTTATAGTAAAAGTCCTAACATTTTGCCATCTTATTTTTAGCTACATGAACTTTGTAATTTCATTGGCTCATTCTAATGACCACCTAAGTCCTCAATCTTTGAATATTGCTTTATTAGCTCCTTTAACTGGTGTTCTAACAATTTAGCAGCAGTTATATTTATTAATGCTTTACATTTTTACCCCTTTTTACATAAACACATACAAATACACACATGCATATACACACAAACAATATTGTCCTTCTGAGGGTCTGGGGGAAATGAAAACAGTACCTTTCTCCTCTTCTTTTGATTCCTTAATTCCTAAACAGACTGGTGCTAGTCATTTAGTCATTTGTAGATTTCAGAATGTAGTTTGATTAAATAAGTGAACTGAATTCTCAACAATGAAAAATGTCAAGTTGGATTCATCTAATAAGTGAAAATAATATATTTTGTAAACATTACAGTTGAATGCCTAAATAAGTTATTTGTTTCATAATTATTACATGGTTGTTTATGATTTACAAAGATTTGGTAAAGAAAAGTACAGCCCTTAAGGCATATTTTACCAATGCATTAAACTACTCAACTTTTGTGTCAGCTCAGGTGTTCATAGGAACAGAAATGTGGAATACTAGCTTTTTACTTTAATTATACTTTTATGTTTCATTTTTCTTCCAGTTAAATCTTTAATTATACTAAAGTAGTTACTGAGAAAAATGATTAACTTTTTGATTTCCCTTCTGTTGATCTGTAATATTTTTAAATGGAGCTATTTATCACATGTGACATGCTAGTGTTAATGGATTTCTATGTATTTCATTAAAAAATAAATCTCCCACCTGTGTTAAGACAGTTAAATATTTATTGATGTTGGCTTGAGGACCAAGTGAGCCATCTTGCCAGTTAAGCAAGTTTTATGTCAAAGGACCAAATGGTTAAAAGAGGAGAATTTGTACATTTGTTGAGCTTTCCCATGTGAAGCTCAGGTTCAGTACTATCCTATTACTACTATCCATCTTCATATTGGGTGAAACAAACTACAAGGGAATTTGTAATCTTTTTCTCATCTGAACAGAAAAAGTAATGAAAATCAACAATAAATCTGAATTTTAATTTTCATTCAACAGCTGAAAAACCTTTGTGTGTTGACCACATTGGACTATTGCCTAGTTAAAATCTATAAAATTCTCTATAAACCAATGAAAAGAAAGTAGTCTGGCAATAATTTCCAACTTTTTAAATTGTAATTTTTAGTTACAAAGAAAAAGGATAGAATGAGGCTTTTCAAGGAATTCTTGCTCATCCCTTCAGTAATTTGGCAGGCAACACAGTCCTGGAATTCAGCTTCCTTTTTGGTTTTATTACTATTAAATATATACTTTCATATACATGGAAACATTTTTCCTCAAAACAATTCAAAACATACTCCTTATATTAAGGATTATGGCACCACATTTTTTGTAAATTCTCTATGTGTAACTTTTTCCTGTTGGTATGCGATTTTTTTCATTTAATATGACTCTGCTGGTGTTGGGGCCAATAGATTTGTGAATATTCTGTGGATGTGTCCATGTATAGGTGTATATATATATTTTTTTCCAGCTAATACCTCAAACGTGTGATTATTTAATATATACCACACTATGTTTGCACAGAGCAGGGCTTCCATTAGCAGTGGATATTTTTATTTCTAACTTTGAAAATCAGTCCACACAATTTCATTGGTGTGAATTCTTTCTGTTGCTCTTTTTCATATTTTAATGCAGAGATTCCTATTATAAGGCCCATGCTTCAAACATAATTGTATCTTTCTATATCCAGCCATCTGGAAACATATAGGGGTAAGAAGTATTTCTTGAAATGTCCTTGTTTAGTAAGTTAATAAAATTTGGGATGACCAGTTGCCAAGATGTCTTATAACTGCATAGCAAATGACACCTGGCATAGATGTAAGCAAGTCTCATTCACTTCAGCACAAGATTCTGTACATTTCAATCTGATATTCTACTTTGCCATTTAAGTACACCATTAAAATCATAGAGATTTTAAATGACATTGGAATATTGTAATTATTAATTTCAAAAAGAATTATTTTGAATAGGACAATTCAACCAATGAGAAGAAAGAAACACACATAAGTGATATTTTGCAGTTTATCTGTATTAAGAAATGCTTCTTGCCAATTTCTGCTTTTGGTTTTTAGATTGCTACATAAGACTTTCTTTCCATTTACTTTATGCGTTTTTAAAAACTGCAGGTAATTTTTAAGGTTTGATGGAATTTTAATGGAAGCCTTGTTTAAGTTAAATGAAACTGGTAAAGGAGAGCTTACTTTGTCTATAATGCATTCAGGATTATAAATTAGATTTAAAAATGAAATGTCTGATTTGTAAAATATTTAATGTTATATCAGACTTAACATAAAATTTTCTGTGAGAACTCAAAGTAAATGCATTTGATTTTTAATGAATGTTCTGCTGAATGAAATATGAATTTTTGTCTTTCAATGTCTGTAGTTTATCTCAATATATTAATAAAAAGAAGGTCTGTTCTCACTGTAAAATGTTTGTTTTTTATCATGTTTTATACTCTTAATATGGCCACTCTTTCATTCATTTAGCTATTTAACAAGTGTGTCAATGCTTGCTATATCCCAGGCGTTGAGCTGAGTGCTGGGAATTAATCATTGAGTAAGACAAAAACCTGAAAGAGTTTACATCTAGCAAAGAAAATAAATATCAAATAAATAATTATAATTACGGTAAATGCTACAAAGAAAATTACAGGGTACAATGACAGCATTTATCTAGAAGACCTCAGCTATTCAGTGAGGGTTAGGGAAGGCGTCTCTGAGAGTGAGTTTAAGCTGACACTCAAAAGTGAGATTAGTAGGAGTAAGGTATGCTAGAGAAATAGGCCGAATGTGCTAAGTTGGTAAAGTGATAAAAATCTTCATGGAAGTGAAAACAAACTTGTGTGATCATAGCATAAGGAATCCAGGGTAGATGAGAGAATTAAGATAGGGGCCAGATCCCCGTAGAATGATCTATAAACCATGATGCTGACACTGATCTTTATTCTAAGTCAATAAACTTGATTTTCAAGGAAGGAGTTACATGATCCGATTTGGGTTTTTGGAACATCATTTAGTTGCTATATGGAGACGAGGGCAAAAGAAAATGTAAGAAGGATAGGAGGCTACTGTCAAAAGAGATGATCATGGCTTGGACTAAGGTAGGAATATAGTTAGGTGAATAGTTTTCAAAGATGCTCAGGAGGTAGAATCAACAGAACTGTTTGGATTTGGGACATATGGAGGCAGCCATTAAAAACCAGGCTAAAATTTTCTGAAAATTTGGCTATGAAAGGGAGTAGCGGAAAAACGGTGGTAGCTGAAAGAGGATGTGATTTCTAAAGAAGCTTTTCTTTTGAGGGTCTCGCTGTCACTCAGGCTAGAGTTCAGGGGGGCGATTACCACTCAATGCAGCTTCAAACCCTGGGCTCAAGTGATCTGTTTGCCTCAACCTCCCGAGTACCTGGCAGCACACCACGTTTGGCTAATTCTTTTTTTTGGTAGAAACGGGGTCCTCCCTTCCAGGCTGGTTGAGAACTCCTGGGCTCAAAGGATCGTCCCGCCTCGGACTCCCAAAGTGCTACATGAGACCTTACTAATTTTCAAAAATTCTGATGTAAAAGTGGCTTGCTGCTCAGCTCATCACACCAGTCCCTCAAATTTCATCTACAAGAAAAGGTTTTAAGATAACGGACCCTGAAAAACTAATGACATTTATACACCCTCTCAGCAAGAATTCCTTGTAACACATAGCTGCTTGCATTTTCTGCAGGTCCTTAGGGTCCAGCGATCTCGTACACATTCCCTACCCCACAACTGACGTCCTTCGGCCCGTGACACAACGCGCAGGCTCAAGAAGCGGTCCGCAGTGGGCGGGGGGAGGGGCGGGGCGCGTTGGGCAGCCGCACGCTCGCAGTTTCCGCCTGACCCTTCCGGAAATCCCGTATTACGGGGCGACTGCGGCGTAGCTAGTGCTTCCTGGGGCCCAGAAGAGGTCACGAATCATGTGACGGTGACTTGAGGAGGTACCGGTCTTTAAAGCTGTCCCTGAAGTGACAGCGGAGAGAACCAGGCAGCGCAGAAACCCCAGCTAACTGGCGCTACTTTGCCCGGTTTTGAGGTTTAGTCCCGGGGGTGGCGCGGGTGGTGGACTAATCAGAAGGGGAGGACCCTCTCTTTTTTTCTTTGGGCCTACCTCTTTCGGGTAAGGGTGGGCTACCCGAAAGGGTAGGGATGGGGTGGGCTGAGGTAAGGCGTGCCAGCTGAGTACCCGTGGCGGAGTTGAGGCACTCCGACTCCCACTGAGCTTGCTGGGCCAAGCCGGAGTTTTGCCTGGTTCTGTCCAGGGCTGATCTCTTCCATTAAGTTGGGGGTAGGGAGACGAGGAAGCCAAGAGGGAAGAGTCACCGGGAGTTTCTCTTGTAGGCGTGGTGATTGATCCTGCGAAAGAAGGGGGTTCATCATGGCGGATGTGAGTGACACCCCCACATAAAAGGAAGGGGAGGGTGGGGAATTTGAAGGGGAATACTGAGCGGGGAGACGTAGAGCTTCTCAAGTAGAAATTTGTTTTTATCCTCCCATCCCCACCCACCCCAGTTTTTCTCTAGTAACTGGAGTGGGAGACTAGTATGAATGAATTTGCAAGATCCTGAGTTTCTGCCTCGAATGGGGGTGGAGGACATTAAGGTGCTTGAGACTGAGAAAATTATTTTCTCCCTACTCCCCAATCCAGTTGGGGCATAAGAGAGGCTCTGTATATTTACCGTTTGAAATTCTGAATGGTGGTTTGCTGCCTGTCTCATTAGTATGTGGTCAGTAGGACATGTACCCAGAATCCTTTTTTTCCAGTAAGTGGTAGCAATATCTCATTAGGTTTATTGTAGCACTTTAGGATGTGATTTCTAACCCATGCCTCTTTAGAAACATGGTGAGTTTCTCTCTCTCTCTCTCTCTCTCTCTCTCTCTCTCTCTCTGTGTGTGTGTGTGTGTGTGTGTGTGTGTGTGTGTGTGTGTGTAGGATGAAAGCTAAAGTAAGCTGATAGTCATAACATGAAATAAAATAATCATTCGGGTTTGGAGAATATTAAGTGTTGGAGGCTCAAAACAACGGATATCTGATTAATCCTTGTGAGGTCAAAATTAATACCTAAATTGCCAATGAAATTCCTGGGATGAGAATGTAACAAGGCAATATAAAATAGTCTTTTGGCCAGTGCTGTGGCTTAGTGTGTAATCTCAGCACTTTGGGAAGCGAGGTAGAAGGATTGCTTGAGGCTGCAAGTTCAAGACCAGCCTGGGCAGCACAGCAAGACCCCATTCTACAAAAAGAAATTTTAAAATTAGCCAGGCGCATTGATGCCCCTATAGTCCCAGCTATGCCGGAAGTGAAGTGAGAGGATTGCTTGAGCCCAGAAGTTGGAAGTTGCAGTGAGCCCCATCTTAGAAAAATAAAATAGTCTTCTATTTCTTTAGTCTTAACTGTGTTTCGTGTTAAACACTTGGCACACATTGCTATTTATCTTATATTCTGTAAGACTGAGTCAGGCGCGGTCGCTTAGCGCCTGTAATCCCAGCACTTTGGGGGTCGAGGCAGGCAGATCACCTGAGATCAGGAGTTTGAGACCAGCCTGGCCAACATGGTAAAACCCCGTCTCTACTAAAAATACAAAAAATTAGCTGGGCATGGTGGTGGGCCCCTGTAATCTCAGTTACTCGGGAGGCTGAGGCAGGAGAATCGCTTGAACCCAGGAGGTGGAGGTTGCAGTGAGCCGAGACTGTGCCATTGCACTCCAGGCTAGGCAACAAGAGCAGAACTCTGTCCCCTTCCCCCTCCCCCAAAAAAAGACTGTTGCCTCACATAGTCATAAAGAATTTATTTTAGGTCTTTAAACAGAATATTTTTAAAATCACATTATAATAATATGCCTTTCACTGTTTCATTATTTGTTGAATAGGTGAGTTCAACAAATACTGAAACAATGGAAGGCTTTTTTTCATGTATTTCATCATATTGGCCAGGCTGGTCAAATTTGGGTAGGACAGGATCTAGAAAACAGTGGAAGGCATATTATTACAACGTGCTTTTTAATATTCTTTTTCAGGATTTTTTTTTCTTTTTTGAGACGAAGTCTCACTCTGTCCCCCAGGCTGGAATGCAGTGGCCACATTCTTGGCTCACTGCAACCTCTGCCTCCTGGGTTCAAGCCATTCTTCTGCCTCAGCCTCCCGAGTAGCTGGGATTACAGGCATGTGCCACCACACCTGGCTAATTTTTGTATTTTTAATAGAGACCGGATTTCATCATATTGGCCAGGCTGGTCTCGAACTCCTGACCTCAGTTGATCTACTTGCCTCAGCCTCCCAAAGTGCTGGGATTACAGGCGTGAGTCACCAAGCCCCACTGGAAGGCCTGTTTTTATAATGTAATAGTCATGTGAGGCAACAGTCTTACGGAAGTCATATCAGCTTACCCAAGACCTTTAAAATGATGATGGAAAGTCTGCTTTGAACATGAAAAGATGTTTATAATGTCTTCTCAAGTGAACACAATAGCAACAGGATGTAAAATACTAGTATGAAATCATGATGTAATTTTATGGCTTAAATGTATTTGTGTTTCCCATTTCTAGGTATGCTGATATATGCATCTTCTCAATGAACTTTTAACAACACTCTTATGATGTAGATTCTATATTAGCCCTATTCAATAAATAATGAAATAGGCTTAGAGAAAAAAAAGTTAGTTAACTTACTTCAAGTTGCATGATTAGTAAACATCAAAATCAGACAGAGAAAGATAAAATACAAGCAAAAAGTGTTATGAATGATAACTTAAGGTCCCTGAAATTTGGATAGGAGAGGATCTAGAAAACAGTGGAAGGCATATTATTACAACGTGATTTTTTAATATTCTCTTACAGGACCTAAAGCGATTCTTGTATAAAAAGTTACCAAGGTAAGAAATTTTTAATTTGTTATCGAATAAATTCTATATACCATGTGTTATTTTATGAAATATTCTGTCTTTGTATTTTCAATGTTGTGAAGTATCTCTGAGATTTCCTTTAATGTGAATAGTTTTTGCCAACATCATGTCTTCTGGAAAATTTTCATCACAACCACTTTGCTCATTTATGTTAGTAAGTTTGCCTTCACTGAGTTCTCTGGCGGTGTATCTAGAGTCTAATAGCGATCATGTCAGCATTCCCTTGGTCATCTATTTCTTTTATAACTATTTACTTTCTATACTTTCTATTTGAAATTCACTTCCAGCATTATTACCTTTCACTTCTTTGCTGTATTTCGTCTTTGTTGGCCAGTTCCCTCTTTTGATTATCTCTCTCTTTTTTTTTTTTTTTTTTGATTATCTCTTTTTTTAAATGTCACATACTTTATCATTGGGAGACAAGGAGGTACAAAACTACATGCTTTGCTATCTCTGCATGAACTGCGTAACAGATGCACAGTAACCAGCTGTCAACACACTTTGAAAGAAATGATGTGGCTGGTTACTGATCACACTGTGCATCTCTTAATTACATAATTATTTATGCAGTGATTTGTGGACTAAAGAGTTAGAAAAATTTTATACTTTATGCAGTTATTCAGGTATTATGCCATACTAACTAAAATTTGACCTGTGCTCTTCTGCAGGGAGTGGTGTTATTTAACTCAACTATAGTAACTAAAATATGCATATTGGAACTGTGCAAAATGAGAGCATTCTGTATTTTTCTGTAGTTACCTTACCATAATGAAAAGGTGCTCAAACTGGAATGGAGGGATGCCTCACTACACTGGTGGTATGATGAAATAGTTAATAGTGCATAGTTAATTCACTTAGAAGTTTTAGTGGTTTACAGTCTTCCTTTGAGTGTTAGCATCTCTTACTGAAGAAACAGCAAAATTGCACTGAATGTTCTTAAGTTGTAAAACCACAAGAAAGATACTTATTATTCACCTGGAGATCTAATAAATAAAGCAATAATTGACTCTAATTAGATGGTCTGTGATTACAAGTAACAAAAATATTTCAGACAGTGGGGATCTCATTTTAACTATTAGGTGAACTCTGAAAATCATAATAGTGTATGACACTGGGTATGGTGAAGCTGTCTAGATAAAGGAATTAGAGAATAATACAAAAAGTATTTATTATATTACTGAGTAGTTCTAATGTTGATCAAAAATAGTTGGGAAGTAAATGCTTGTTTTTCTCTGAATTCTGATGTCTTTCATCTTTTAACAAAAGGGAAAATATCAGGTTGCTGTGCTTATCCAAGAGATAAATTGAGTTAAAGGATATCTGTTAAAAGCTTTATGTAAATCTTTCATAATGGCAGGAAAGGTATTAATACTGTCTCTGTCATTTTTTTTTTTATAATGAAGAAAGGCAAGTTCGATTCATAATAATCATTTCTTGAAAGTAGGCTTACTACATCCAAGAACAATAATAATGAAGAAATAATAATGTTTTGAACATTCGGAAAGAATAATAGAATATACCCTTTGATTTGTTGCTAGATGTATGGGTTTGGATGCAGGCATCCTGGCTTCAGAGGCATGAATCCATTAACTGTTGTACCTCAGTGCCTCTCAGTAACCAAGTCAACCAGCTACAGAAACTAATGGAATGTGTGTTTTTGTGCATTTTTTGAATTCTCTGCAAAATTTCCTTCTTGGATTTTCATTTTAAAATCTGGTTGTGACCCAGAGCAGTCTCAGGCTTTAATAATCCCACTTTGTATGTTTTAAAATAACCAAATATTTCATAATAGTGTATAAAAACTAAATATGATGTCTTCGATTAGTAATACAACATTTGTTATTAGAAAAAATGGTTGCTTTAGTAAGCTTAAGGTTTAGATTTCTTCAGAATATTTCATAAAATTTAATTCATTTCTTCTAAAAGTATAGTATCTCTTCATGAGCCACAGTTATTTTTAATTATTAGTAAAATCTATTCATATTACTCTTTGTGCACTGTATGTAGAATTGAAAACAGCTTTTATATTTGTGATCTGATTTCTCAAAGTATATACTTAAGAGTGTAAGTAATTTTTCTACTTTCTTGAATTCTTTTCTCTGTGAAATCCATCAAAAATAAAGTCCTTTTATTTCTGCCTTCTCTTTTGGTACGTTAGTTGTATTTAAAGTCATTTCCATGGAAATTTAAATAAAGAAGCTACCTGTGGTGGCACTAATTTTTCTAAACATTTTTGTGATACTCTTTTACCTGTTTTTTAATTTGTTTATTTTGAGGGTAGGTAGTACATTCATAAAGTTCAGGTTCAAGAGTACTGAGGAACACAGATGAGAAGCTACCCATCCCTCCTCTTCAACCACATGCAGTTCCCCCCACAGAGGTACCCACCATTACCTGCAGAGAGATTTTATGTACTTATGAGCAGATATGTATATACACATATTTATACACACAACATACACATGTGTCTGCATATTTTGGAACATAATTTATTGCTTCTTTTATATACTATTCTAAACTGTATTTTTTGACTTAAGAATGTAATTTTGAGATTAACCTCTCCTGGTACATAGGGACTTCCTCTTATGGCTGCAGAGTATTCCTTTGTATGTATATATCATAACTTATCTTGTCCTTCTCGATGGACAGTTGGCTTTGTAATACTTTACTATTTCAAATGATATTGCTTTGGTAACTGCACAAAATAGTTTGCATATGTACAAATATCTGTAGGATATGTTTTATATAATCTAGTTTCCAACTTAGAAGACTATTTGTTTTATGCATTAATCTTTTTTTTGAGACAGAATCTCGCTCTGTCACCCAGGCTGGAGTGCAGTGGCACAATCTTGGTTCACTGCAATCTCCACTTCCCAAGTTCAAGCAATTCTCCTGCCTCAGCCTCCCGAGTAGCTGGGATTACAGACAAGCACCACATGCCTGGCTAATTTTTGTATTTTTAGTAAAGACAGGGTTTCACCATGTTGGCCAGGCTGGTCTCAAACTCCTGACCTCAGGTGATCTGCTTGCCTTGACCTCCCAAAGTGCTGGGATTACAGGCATGAGCCACAGTACCTGGCCTATTTTATGTATTAATCTTATAGATATATTTTAATCCATAAATAAGTTTAGGATTGAATGAGTAGGAAATCATGCCAATAGGAGAATTAAAATAGTATAAAAGTCATTATAAAGTTATTGCATTCTGATTTTTAATGTAAGGAAGACAAATGATTTTGTTTGTAACATTTGCCACTCACATTTAATAACACTTCTCTGACTTAAAAGTTTTTGACAATGGGATTTTTTAAAATTTAATGTCAATATTTGAACATTAGGTTAATATGAATTTCTTACTCCTTAGTTAATACATTAAAGTTAACACAGAGAATAGATAATTCCAGGTTGCTGTAGGGACACTGAACTTATCTCTGAGTTGCAGATTATAGATACCATAAGATAGTTACTGGACTATAAGTTTTGTGTTATAATGAAAGGATTTTTCGTAAATGTTGAAAGTTGAGGAGTGTCACCTTATATTTTTTAACACTGTGTTTTTGTGCTCTACTGTATGTCTTTCTTAATTGCTAATTTCCCAGGGATTCTCACTGATAATTTAATACTTAAACTTTAGTGATAAATTATGTCATTGTCAGTGTGCACAATTGACACCATTGGTGTTAGTTAATAAGTGATATTTTTGAATTATGTGCCAGCCCACTCTTTACATGCCTTATGTTATTAAATTTCACAATATCCAGGTAAGAACAATTCCCATTTTCATATTGTTAATCTGAGACTTAGAAAGGTTTCATAACTAGCCCAAGGTAGCACAAACAATAAGGAGCAGAGCCTGGACTGGAACCCAGGTCTTTCTTACTTTAGAGCTATAGCTTGACCATTCTACTTACTACTTCTTACATAAGCATGACTGAAAGGATTTCTGCATGGCCTTCATTCTTTTTGCCCTGTTTCTTCAGCCTGGAACAGTTTTTCCACTTCTTTTCACTTAGTGCCATAACATCTAAGCTGAAATATTACTGCCCCCAGGAAAGCCTTCCCTCCTCTATTCTAGGTTCTCATACCCCTATGAACTTTTTAACAATACTTGCCACCAGTTTTAGTTTTACACTGGCTATTTTGAGATTATTTGAATGATAACCCACTCACTTTTTAGATTGGAAACCATGTGAAGGCAATGATTGTGCCTATTTCTGTTTTTCATAGTATCAAAGTATTAAGTGCCACAAATACTGGCCACTTGATATTTACATGAATGAAAAAGGGAAAAGGCTCTTTTTTGTCATTATAACCACTGCTGATAATCTTTCATCCTTTTGTAAACCATGGAATGATCATTCATTAGCAGTTTTAATGGAGAGTTATCTATGTCTTAGATTCTTATTAATAAACTGCATGAATTTGTAAAGATTATAAACATTTCCATAATACACATTGATTCCATTTCTAGGAGAATTTTGGCAAACATATTATAGGAACATAGGATATCAATAAATGAGGTCCTGTGGTTTTTCAGAAAATCATGAGAATTATCATTGTCTTTGAGGTTCATAGTTTGAGAAAATGAAATATTTTATATTTTAACTTTTTTCTTTTTCTAGTGTTGAAGGGCTTCATGCTATTGTTGTGTCAGATAGAGATGGAGTACCTGTTATTAAAGGTAAAACTGAGCATTTAAATGCAAATGTTATCTTTGCTTTTGACTAAAAATGTGTATATTTATATCTGAGTAGAGTAGAAGGCAAATGTGAAAATATTTTAGTAAATTTTGGAAATGGTCTTAGTTTTGGGGGAAGTGTTTATGTCGAAGGCTGAATTTGAATCTACAATGTATTATATCTCACATGTATCATGTTAACATCTAGAGTTTAAGCATGGATTCATCACAGACCCGTTTCCCATTAAAAACATTTACATTGTAGGCTGGGCGTGGTGGCTCATGCCTGTAATCCCAGCACTTTGGGAGGCCGAGGTGGGCAGATCACGAGGTCAAGAGGTCGAGACCATCCTGGCCAACACGGTGAAACCCATCTCTACTAAAAATACAAAAAAATTAGCCAGGCATGGTGGCACGTGCCTGTGGTCCTAGCTACTCAGGAAGCTGAGGCGGAAGAATCGCTTGAACCCAGGAGGCGGAGGTTGCAGTGAGCCAAAATTGCACCACTGCACTCCAGCCTGGTGACAGAGCAAGACTTCGTCTCAAAAACAAAAAAAAAATTTACATTGTAACGTAAACCATTAGTAAATCTAAGTGATGAGAGTGAACATGTATGCAGCTAGATATACACACACTCATATATATATATATGTATACACACATACACATGCACACATTTTATCAAATTGCCAGTTGTTTTAGGATAATACCCATGTATTTGGATAATAAGTACACATGATATCACAGAGAGTCAGTATGGATTCACACATTTTTTACTATTTCTATTTTATGGTATGATAAGAATGGATGTTCCTAGCTGTATTGGGACACTAATGGCTTTATCAAAAATTAAAGATTGGATAATGTTCTGTATATTTTGTTTGCAATTTATTTTCTACCTGGAGTTGTCATATATATCAGATAATTTTAGACTTCAGAAATGAAAGGAGGTATAGAAGTCAACTAATTTAGTTCCTTCATTTTATAAGTGAAGGTGGTAAAGTTTAAAGAGTACATTGAACGTGAGTTAGTTACAAAACAGTAATAGAACCCATCATCTCCTGATGAGTGGTCCAGTGTGCTTTTGAACTTATTATAAAAGTTGAATGGCTGTGGACAGATTACTTGCCTTCTCTTAATTCTGTAATGAGGGATTTGAACAAAATTATCTCAGATTTTCCAGCTCCGATATTCTTCGTGAAGATCTCTGTTAAAGCCTTGAGCCCTGCACTCAATACAAAAGACTCCATGCAGATCTTTTAATGAGTGAGAGAAACATGAAACAGGTAGCAGCTGCAGATTTTTAATATCTATGAGAGAGACTGCTGCTGTGGGTTTTACAAGAGCAGAAGTTTTGTAATTTTTTTCGTTAGTTTATTCTAGCCTAGTCCTGAGATAACCAGTTAAATGTACTTGATTAATCTATGTTTTAAGGTAGATATCAAGAAAATAAAAACATTTAGTTTTCTTTAAAAAATTTTTTTTTAAATTGTGAATCAGCATTTCTTCTATTACTTGTGATAAGTGAACTTTTGATTGAGCAATTTTTTCTGATTAGTGATGAGACCCAATTAGTGATATGATTTTGAATATTGTGAAACATAACCTTTGTACTCAGGTTTTAAAAGGTTTATGTAAAAAAAAAGTGCTGTAAAACTCTCTACCATATCCTCTGTGTAATTTTTATTTAAATCACTTTATTTTTCTAGTGGCCAATGATAATGCTCCAGAGCATGCCTTGCGACCTGGTTTCTTATCCACTTTTGCCCTTGCAACAGACCAAGGGAGCAAACTTGGACTTTCAAAAAATAAAAGTATCATCTGTTACTATAACACCTACCAGGTAAGTTCATAATTATCAAATGATTTGCTGATTTCGGTTGTCATTTTTGTGCCTTTTGTACATTAAATAGCTTGTGTTATAGTTCTCAATTTTAGTTTTGAAGAGAATGAAATTGTAACATTTTAGCCTTCAAATTGATTGTGTTAAACTGTAGTGATTTTCTTCACATTTTATACCAGGAAATAATTACTATGGAAAAGTAATTAAGTGATTTAATATGGTACATGTCATCCTAACAAGAGTACATCAGATCACTGTTACCTCCAGTAGATGGTGCCCTTAGCTAGCAAGTGTGTTTTCTCAGATGACACATTTTTTTGTTGTAGTAACAGATTAAAAAAAACTTTCTTTGAAAATTTATTAAATTTGCTCTTGCTGCTAATTCTTTCATTTGTTTGAAATATATATATGTAATAAATGAGGTTATTATTTGTGGGAAAGAAGTTAGTTTTTGCATACCTCTTGATCTCCAGCTGCATTTTCTTAAGACTAAATTAATTCCTTGTGCTTTAGAGCAATGTTTCCTAATCAGTTGATGTTAAGTTACTCTTCCCCCTCTCCCAAAGACAGAGTCTGGCTCTCTTGCCCATGCTGGAGTACAGTGATAACCATCTCAGCTCACTGCAACCCCCACCTCCCAGGTTCAAGTGATTTTCATGTGTCAGCCTCCTACGTAGCTGGGATTACAGGCATATGCCACCAAGCCTGGCTAATTTTTGTAGTTTTAGTAGAGATAGGGTTTCACCATGTTCGCCAGGCTGGTCTGGAACTCCTGGCCTCAAGTGATCCACCCACCTCACCCAAAGTGCTGGAATTACAGACATGAGCCACTGCACCAGGCCCATCTTTTACAAAGTTACATGTTTTAATGTGTATTAGGAAAAAGATAACCAAACCATCTAATCTTTAATTTCATCAGTAAGGATTAGTTGAAACTAAGTTTTGTTTTGTTTTGTTTTGTTTTAAAGTTAGTTGATTTAAAGTTACTTTAATTTAAATTACAGTAATACTCAGGAGCCAGAAAATATCGTGAAGATAAAACTTCTTGAGTGACTGAGAAATACTGAATTTATCCATTTAATTAACAACTACTTAAGTCCTTATGATGTAATTGACATTCTGCTGGGCTTTAGAGATAAAAAGATGAAGCCATGGTTTCACTTTAAAACTTTCCAGGCTAAATGGTATTAATGTCTCTAAGAGATTATCACTAATTCTGTTTTATGGAAATATTCACTGAAATATGAAGCTCCTTCATATTTCATAATGTAATACCATGATGTTGGGCTAAAACATTGACCATTTTAAGGTTTTTGAAAGATTAAGACATTTTAGTTGAGTTATACTACCTTTTCACAATGCAGCATATTATTCGGCTTTTATTTTCTTTTTAGGTGGTTCAATTTAATCGTTTACCTTTGGTGGTGAGTTTCATAGCCAGCAGCAGTGCCAATACAGGTGTGTATAATTACCTTCAATATCACTTTTAATTCTTCATTTAAAAAATTAATTTAATCACCATACCTTAATTTAAGAGGAATCATAGATTTAGGTCAAAAATCTTGAACTTGTGGCCCAGTTTCTCTTTTTTCTGTGTCCTGAGAAAAGTGATTTCTCTGAATCCTGGTTTCCATATCTGTATAATGGAGATAATACATGCTTTCTCCATCTTACAGTTTTATTTTCTAGTTCAAATGAGATAGTATGTGGGTAAGTGATTTTTTTTGAGACAGAAAGGAAAATTAAATGTTATCTTGAGTGCTACGTCTTGCCCCCATTACAGCAATTTAAGAAAATAAAGAAGGTGAAGATAACCAACAAAACACATTAAAATGATCAAGGATAAGTTATAGACCAATCTATTAAATTAGAATTTTTAAATTTTTACCTAATGCGCAAAATGAATGTGATTGAGAGTTTAAAGTGCATGAATAGGATGAACATAGTCTCATTCTTCTTGAGAACTGAAGAATTTGAGAACAAATGTTGGGAAACTATATTAGGAAGCTGTACTCTTTATAGAGAATAGTAAAATTCCATTGTATTTGTGTGTAAAATAATGACTATTCACTTGGTTGTAATTTTTTTTACTTCATTTTGGATAAAGTAGGATTTTTTTTTTAAAAAGGTCTGTCTCCTTTAGATTGGATTCCTGTTGAGGATTGTCATGCATTTTTTTTTTCTGTTTGGTTTTTTCCTCCTCAGCTTAGCAAGTTCTTCTGGCTATGTCACTGAAGCCTGTTCTTAGATACCTCATTTAGATTTGATGATTTATTACATCTCTTTCATTTCAAAACATTTTAGGAATCTGTAAATTACTATATATAAAAACACTTTCTGAATTATATAGGTTAGTAATGGTGTTAATATTTTAAGTATACTTAACCTCAATTTTAATAAATCACTAGTCACCACATACTAAGTCACCAGTTGTTATATATTATGATAATGTTCAGAATGATATTTTAGTATTTGGACCCTTTCCTTGAGAGTCCAGATGCTTTTTATATTCAATAAGACAGAGAAAGATCTTTATTTGTTTGGACATAAAATAGGCTCTGTCTGAGGTACATAGGCTTTCACTCTAGTAAATTAAAAAGAAGCTAGATATGCTGATTTTGAGATGTTTATCTCCCAGGTTCATCATTGAACTCGAGAGTGTTTTGTACTATACCATTTATTTTTAAACTGAATTTGAAATATTTGTTAATGTCTTAGGTTTATTGAGTTTATAAAAATACATTTCTGATTTCCTTTTTTCAATATAGAAGCAGCCTATTTAGCTATCTTTTGATATAATCTGTTAAAATTTGCTCAGAGACAAAAGTATGCCTTATTTAATAAATATTATATATATTCTTTCTGAGTAAATGCAGATTTTTGAAGCAGTAAGGTATGAATTAAGATTTTCCTTTCAAAACTCCAACAAATTGTAGTGGATATAATTTATTCTGTATTTCCTAATATATAAGTATTTTTCATTAATTTAGTAATAGATGCTGAAAATAAACTTGTTAATGAATGTGGAATTTTTGATTACATTATTTAGGGTTATAGTACAGTTTGAACATACCTGATCCAAAAATCTGGATTCTGAAACAGTCTAAAATCTGAAACATTCTGACCACCAATATGGCATTCAAAGAAAATGCTCACTGGAGCATTTCCGATTTGAGATGTTTGGGTTAGGGATGCTGAACCAGTAGGTACTGTACAAATATTCCAAGATTCAAAACGCTTCTGATGTCAGGCATTTCGGATAAGGGATATTCAGCCCGTATTTTGTTTTAGTTATTGTACAAATATTCCAAGATTCAAAACGCTTCTGGTGCCAGGCATTTCGGATAAGGGATATTCAGCCTGTATTTTGTTTCAGTCGTGGGAAATGAACTATGTTCCGACTTACTCTTGGTAACTGTATTTTTTGGGCAAGAGGAAATTTAAGTTTCAGACTTCAAGGAACATTTTTCTAGTATGTAATTTTCTTAATCTCTATTTTAGGACTAATTGTCAGCCTAGAAAAAGAACTTGCTCCATTATTTGAAGAACTGAGACAAGTTGTGGAAGTTTCTTAATCTGACAGTGGTTTCAATGTGTACCTTATCTTCATTATAACAACACAACATCAATCCAGCAGTCTTAAGACTACAATAATACTTTTATCCATGTGCTCAAGAAAGGGCCCCTTTTTCCAACTTATACTAAAGAGCTAGCATATAGTTGTAATTTATAGACAGATCGATTGCTATATTTTCTGGTGTAGGGTCTTTTCTTATTTAGTGAGATCTGGGAATACCACAGAAATGACCCAGTCTATCACAGCTCCCATGGAGTTAGCCGGGTCACCAAATATGGATGAGATTCTATTCAGTGGATCAGAATCAAACTGGTACATCGATCCACTTCAGCCATTAAGTGCTCCCTATTGTATAAATATGCCCAGGCTTGCAGAATGAAGCCAACTTTTTATTGTGAATAATAGTAAGGACATATTTTTCTTCAAATTATGTTTTATTTCTTTGCATTGAGTGTAAGGAACATAAAATGGCTTAGTAAAAGTAATAAAAATCAGTACAATCACTAACTTTCCTTTGTATATATTATTTTACAGTATAAATGAATATTACTAATTGGTTGATTATTCTCAGAGGGTGCTGCTCTTTAATGAAAATGAAAATTATAGCTAATGGTTTTTCCTCAAACTCTGCTTTCTGTAACCAATCAGTGTTTTAATGTTTGTGTGTTCTTATAAAATTTAAATACAATTCGTTATTGAATTCTGTTTCCAATGTTAGTATGTATGTAAACATGATAGTACAGCCATTTTTTTCATATGTGAGTATAAATAAAATAGTATTTTTAAAAATACAGTTTGAGCACTATATAGGTCCTTTTTTTGTTCAGACTTTTTCCAAAAGTCTAAACATAATTTACTCTTTCAGCCACATAAATAAGTAATGAGTGTTTCTTACAGGTATTGGTTTGGAGATTGTTTTATAGTAGTATAAACTGTCAAGTAGTAAAGAAACCTCTGGTTGCAGTGAGCCGAGATTGCCCCACTGCACTATAGCCTGTGCAAAAGAGCGAGATTTCGTCTCAGAAAAGAAACCAAAAAACTTCAGGCATCAGCCTAATTTAATCTCCATGAAAGAGGTACTACAGTACTAGAATATGCCGTTTATGTTCAGGAATGCAGTCCGTCATTCAGAGGTGTTAATTTCTTCATAGGTTCTTTGGCAATCAGTTTTTCTCTGGAACAGTTCAGTACGTATGCATTGAGCACTGTGTGCCAGTCAGCAGAGCTATCACACTGCACAGTTCTAGCTAGGAAGCGCCATTCACATCACATCATATTTCTATGCTCTGGGAGTTGCCTTTCACATAGAATATGTGTGATTATTATCCCTAGAATTGTGCGGTGAGGCAGTTAGCCAGGCACTGTGCTGCTTTGTTTGTTTGTTTGGAGACAGAGTCTTGCTGTGTTGTCCAGGCAGAAGTGCAGTGGTGGCATGATCTTGGTTCACTGCAACCTCCTGAATTCAAGCTATTCTCATGATTCATTCTCCTATGTAGCTGGAATTATCACGCATACACCATCGGGCTTGGCAAGTTTTTGTATTTTTAGTAGAGACAGGGTTTCACCATGTTGGCCAGGCTGGTCTTGAACACCTGACCTCAAGTGATCCACCTGCCTGCTTTGGCCTCCCAAAATTTTGGGATTACAAGTGTCAGCCACCACACCTAGCCATGTGCTGCTTTTTCTTCCTTCGTCCTTCGTCCCTTCTTCCAGTGTAAATATGAGATTAATTTGTGATACCTTCCTTTAAAGAACTTACAGTTCAGTAAAGAAAGCAGGTATAGAAAGTGCTGTGATAAAGCTACACATAGGATGGTGTAGAACCACAGACTAGTGGCACCTAAAATGGGCAAGAAAATAGCCTTTACAGATAATACAGAGGCAAGAGATATAATGCTTTTCCTTAAAGAGCTATAAATATAGCCATGTACCATATCATGATGTTTCATTCAATGATGGACCACATACAAGGGTGGGCAGAACAGCAGGCTATACCATATAGCCTAGGTGTGTAGTAGTAGACTACCATCTGGTCCTTCAGTAGAATATGATGTTCACATAATGAAATCACCTAAAAAAGCATGTCTCAAAATATATCCATATTGTTAAGCAACACATGACTAGTTAATTATGAAATATTAGATGTACCCATTAAAATCCAGAATTCCCATTATCTGGATTATTATTTAATAATGTTCAGGAAATTTTTGCCAGTGCAATGGTGCATGCAACAATGTCTTTTAGAAATTAGGTAGCCAAATTTCTATTTGCAGGTATTAATTGTATATCTAAAAATCCTAGAAAAAGAAATGATAATAAATAGAGCTACTTAGCTACATGTTGAAGGCCACCACTGTTAAAATTTATGAGGGGGTATAATGGATAAACTATCCCATAGTTCATCTGGAAAAATAGGTAAAAATCACTAAGAAAATTTTTGAAAGGGTAATATAAAACTAGATTAACTAGTTTTGAATGGTAGTACAGAACTAAATGCAGAGCTAGATATCAGTAGTATGTACTCACCCAGAAAGAGACTTCAGTACATGCATGTAAGGGCTTAAAACACTGTTATAAAGATGGCATCATAAGTCAATGGGAAAAGGATTATCCAATAATTAGGGCAGGCATTTTCTATGCCCTGTTAATGGAAGTGTAACTTGTTATACTCTTTATGTACAGCAATCGACAGTCTCTAGAAAACTTTTAAATTCACATACATAACCTTTTGCCCTGCAATTCCACTTCTAGAAATTTACCCAACCAAACAAAGCACATAGATGTGGAAAAGTATGTATTTACAAGTATATTCTTTGCAACTTGGTACTATCAGAGAATTGGAAGCAACCTAAATACCTATCATGTGCTCTAGTAGCACATGATAACCATGTGCTCTGGCTTTTTGAACACTACCAGTTTATACCTGCTGTTCGTGGTGTAATTATTAATAGTGCTCCTTTCACTCTCAAGGTCTCACTTTAGGTAATAAATTATAGAGGATTGGTGAAACAAATTTCATTTGCCCATTGGAGAAGGAATGAAGTGCTTTAGGTACTGAGATGAAAAGATCTCTAAGGCAAAATAATGTTTATTGAGAAAAGCATGGTGTGAAACTGTGTGGCATGCCATAATTTATGTATATAAAGAAAAAATATGTGTGCATTCATATTTGTTTGTATATGGTAGACTGTCTCTGAAGACATACATGGAAAAACCTGATCACATTGGTAGTCTCCAAGGGGTAGAACTAGCTACCTGAGGGATAAGGATCCCAGGAGTGAGTCTTTTCATTGTAAACTTCATTGTACTTTTAAGTTTTTAACTGTTCAAAAATAATAAAATTAGAAATAAAGTATTTCAGCAAACAATAAAATGGGATATTTGGGGAAGAAAGTTGTCTCTTTCGGGGCTCTCCAAAGAAGCAGAACTGGTTGGGTATATGTGTATTTATTTCAAGGAAATGGCTTATGTGATTGTGGGGACTGGCAAGGCTAAAATCTGTGGGACAGGCCAGAAGATTGGAAAGTCTCAGGTAGGAGCTGAGGCTGCAATTTGGGAGCAAAAGTTTTTCCTCTTGGAAACCTTTGTTTTTCTCTTACGGCCTTTGGTTGATTGGATGAGTCTCACCCACATTGTGGAGGATTATCTTTTACTTAAATTTAAGGGATTATAAATGTTAAGTACCTCTCCAGAATACATCTACAGCACTACCTGGATTCATGTTTTAATAACTAGGCAATGTGTCCTAGACAAGTTGACACATAAGAGTAACCTTCACAGTCCACTCCTACTCACTCTGGCACCCGTATGCATTTTTTGTGTGTGTGTGTGGGGGGTGAGACCGAGTCTTGCTCTGTCACTCAGGCTGGAGTGCTGTGGTGCTTTTTTTTTTTTAACCTCAAGCCTGGCCATTGTTGCTACTGCTAAGTCAGGTTGTGGCTGCTATTGTCGACAAGGTTACACAACCCTTGCTTAAGGCCAAGGGTGCCATCTTTGTTCACAGCTGTAAATGTGACACAACTTGCAACCTCATTGTCTGAATTAGAGACTCTGGTGAAATAGCTCCTTTAGATTTTGATGAGGAGGGGCTGAGTAACAGTTATGAATGTGCTTGAATCACCTTTCCCCTAGAATGATGCCCATATTCCATCAACAAAACGTGCACCTCAACCGTTTCTCTGTTCAGGTGAATTCTTTCTCAAGAAAGCTCTTATTTCCTTTTACCTGCCAGTCAGCTAAACCTGTGCTACTCACAATGTGGTCCACAGACTGGGCTGTTGTGCACACTGTTTGTTAGCAAGGTAAGTAAAGAAATGCCAGTTGTAAGTGCTTAAAAACTGGAATTGTGATATTTGTATTTTTTTGCTTGATTTTTCTAAGAATTTATTGAAGTTTACAAAATCCCAGTGTGTGATAGATTATAAATTTAAAAAAACAAAAGGAAGACAATCAGATCCTTTGTCACAGATGGTTTGAGAAACTCTGCTTGACATCATGGCCAGACAGCCTGAATTCATAGCAGACCGTAGGCTCAGCCTGACACTCTGCTATGTAGTCTCCTTGGCTAGGAAGAGTTTGGTAGAAACATGAATTTGCTGCAGTGGATCTGAAGTAGTGGAGAGGGAAGGAAGTAGAACTGATCTTTACATATAGTAGTTCTCTTGCTTTTTGCCTGAAACAGGGACACAGTGTAATGCCCTGACCTTCATGCCAAGCAATTGTGAGAGGTAAGGAGAGAGGAACCCACTCTCTGTATACCATGTGGTTGGGAAAACAAGGAACCTACCTCACCAGGTGCTCTGATGTCCAGGCATTCTGGCACAGGAGGAAGCTTTCCCCCAGAAACAGTACAGATGCTCCTTGACTTATGATGAGGTTCCATCCCAATAAACTCATTTTAAGTTAAAGATACCATAAGGAGAAAATGCATTTAATATTCAAACCCATTGTGAAGTTGAACAATCCTAAATCAAACCATCATAAGTCAGGGACCATCTGTATTAGCCTTCCCTAGAAATGCTCCTGTGGGCCAGGATTTTCCCAGAGGGAATTCTGAGAATAACTGCTAATACTTTTGGCTGTGTCTTAATGATAAGTTCATGCCTGTTAGCAGACAGGGCCTGATGCAGATATCCCACTCTCTTTTCTCCCATATTCCCTGCTCTGATCTGCCATTGGCACAAAACATCCTCCCTCTGTTTGGACTTGGAGAAATCGCTGAGGAACCCTCACAGGCTCCACTTAGCAGTTAGAATCATTTCTTTGCAGGACTGCTGAGGGCAGGCAAAACACCTAGCCTAATACTAATTACATAGGTACATGTTAGCTCACCCTTTTCATATCAAAACCCTCCAACAAATTGTTTTATCCCCTTTTGAAGCACTTGCTCCATCATATAGCTTTGTGTACTTTGCTTACATTAATCATCTTATTTACTGCTACATATTGTCTCATATATATATATGTTTATTGTTTTCTCCATATTCAACTAAGAATTCCTTGAGGGCTTGGGCTATTTCTTCAACTTCCAGTCCTTTATGGCTGATAGTCTAACTGAAGTTAATTCTTCATTGCCATTTATGATATTAATCAGTTGTGTATTTCTTTTACAAATATTAAAAATTTATTTTAATAGCAAAATAGTACAAGCTTAGCAAAATCATGCTTTTTAATAAACAGAACCAAAGAATATAAATAAACAGGTTATGTTTTATACAAGGTAAACATAGTAAAACACAGTATTACCCACACAAAGAAACATGCTTGTTTATAAGAAAACAAACATAAAACCATACATATCCATTAGGATTCATTTGTAACTTCTGGTTTTTTTTTTTATTTTTTTGAGACGGAGTCTCTGTCACCCAGGCTGGAGTGCAGTGGCGTGAGCTTAGTTCACTGCAACCTCTGCCTCCGGGGTTCAAGCAATTCTGCCTCAGCTTCCTGAGTATCTAGGATTACAGGCATCTGCCACCATGCCCAACTAATTTTGGTATTTTTAGTAGAGACAGGGTTTTACCATGTTGGCCAGGCTGGTCTTGAACTCCTGACCTCAAGTGATCTGCCTGCCTTGGCCTCCCAAAGTGCTGGAATTACAGGTGTGAGGCGCTGCACCCGGCCAGAAGCTTCTTACTTTGCAAACGACACAATATATTTTTTTCTTTTTTTATAGACGGAGTCTAGCTCTGTTGCCAGGCAGGAGTTTAGTGGCACGATCTCAGCTCACTGCAACCTCTGCCTCCCAAGTTGAAGCGATTCTGCTGCCTCCACCTCCCAAGTAGCTGGGATTACAGGCATGTGCCGCCATGCCCAGCTGATTTTTGTATTTTTAGTACAGACAGGGTTTCACCCTGTTGGCCAGGATGATCTCGATCTCCTGACCTTGTGATCCACCCACCTTGGCCTCCCAAAGTGTTGGGATTACAGGCATCAGCCACCATGCCCAGCTGACACAATATATTTTAATTCGACATTTGCTTTATCCCATATAACAAACATTTAAAAATACATTAAAAATGTTGTTGAAATATTCAAAAATTTAATGTAATTTCTGAGTCTTAGATGTTTAAATAAGAAACTTCTTTAAAAAGTTATCCCTTTGGACTGCAATAGCAGTTTATTTCACAGCTTTGCACCATAATCTTTTTATTCTCAGACTCTTCAAGCATTTTTATCCCCTTTTAAACTTCTTTCTAAATAAAAATAGTATTAAAAAAGATAATAGAAGGAGTTAGAGTCTACCAATGAGCTGTGGACACCAGTATCTCATTCTATTTGTCTCCCTATTCTAGTTTGAAAAAGCTTTGTAACATATTATTACATATCATTATTACATATTTCATGTAGCTTTAGTGTTACTCCCCCAACTGGAAATGAAAGTTGCTCTTTAATAAGGCCCAGGGTGCTTAGGGAGCAATACAAGATTTTTCTTACATCTCTTGGGCCAACTCTATACAACTAATTCTAGGAAAGGAATGGTTATAATACAGTGTCCTTGTGAAGTTTCTTTCAGTCCATTTGGAGAAATGTTGGATAAAGATAACTTAGTGCTTACAAGTGCTCTATTATTATTGCTATAATAACAATATTTTTTTTAAACTAAAAGTTATCTACTACTTTATCACCCTTCTTTAATTTACGTTTTCTCACTCTTTAAAACATTTACCCCAAAAAGGGTGAAAATAATGTTTTAAAAATTGTGACTTCATTTACCTTTCTTATACTACCTAATCACCCACAGGACATTTAGCTCTCACAGTTTCATCATTAGAAGCGAAGGACCCACCAAATTTCTGAACGTTTTAAAAAGAGAAAATAAATACCACAAGCATTTTCCATTTTAGTTTTGGAAATGTTTTGTTTTTTGCATAACAGAGGGAAAAAAAAAACCTCTTACCTGAAAATATTTGATGTTTACTATCTCAATATAAATCCTGCAGAAGTCTTCTAAGCCCCTAAATACCTGTTTCCTTCCTGGTTAATAGCACAACCTGGATCTCAGACAGGCTGACCCTGACTCAGTGTGGGACTCTAGGCAACTAGTGTCAGTTGACTTGGCACCACAATGAGTGAAAACAAAAAACCTTCCTCTTACGTTGTGTGTTCTAAGAGTGCGCAGACCTAAGAATGGTGGATTAAGCACTTTCTATCAGAATGGTGATTGCTTCAGTATTCTCAAAGAGATGGCAAACATCTTGGAAGGGCAGCAGTTTTCCGTGAGTCAGCAACATGGTATATAGGTCCCAATCAGCATCTGCTTCTGATTTGTTTTTAAAGGAAAATCCTTAGTCAGTTTTCATTTGAAGCCTGCTGCAGATCACAGCATCAGGGAACAATCCACCTTGCTCCTGGGCCACAGCATTCCTTGGCAAGAAAGATCTATTTAAAGATGAACGACCGAGATCGGATTGTGCCTTCCCCTTGGTTGAGCTGTTTTCTTATTTGTGACTGTAATAAAGAACACACACGTATATCCATTATTGAGTGATTTTAATGAACCCTGGCTTCTAACAGATATTAAATAAGGCATGTTTATTAGTAAGGATATCATAGAACTGTAAGTTAATTATCATGTACCCACCCCCAACTATAAGTTAATTATGACATGTCCAGAAAAATTTCTGTATTTTTTTCAGGGCACATATTGTACAGTGATTGCTAAAACATGTACAAATTGAGAATTGGTCTAATACTTACAGTAATCTATAAAATGGAATACTAGTCAATGAGTCAAAAGGAAGATAAAGGTTGAAAATTAGTAATATGCAAAAAATGTTCATAATATATTGTTAAGTGAGCAGATATAGAACACTAGCAAGTGATTTTTTTGTTGTTTGTACTTTGTATATTATCAATAAAGATCCTATGGACATTATTGTAACATTTTTTAGTGGATATATGCACTCATTTCTCTTAGGCATACACCTGAGTGTGAAAATGCTGAATTATAGTGTAGGCATACATAGAGTTTTAGGAGAAACTACCAAGAAATTGTCAAAGTAGCTGTACACATTTTCATTCCCTCCAGCAATGTAGAAGAGTTCTAATTCCTTCACGTTCATGCTAAACTTGATATTGGCAGTCTTCATTGTATCCATTTTGAAGGGTGTGTGGTGGTACATCATTTTGGTTTTTACTTCTAGCAAATGATTAAATTTTGTTTTTAAATATTTATTTGTACAGAGATAAGTCTAAAAGTGTGTGTACTTGATATATTTTTCTATAATTTTGTATCATGATTTTGTGTTACTTTGATAATTAAAAATAGAATAAGAAATTAATTCATATCTGAGCAAAGATTTCACAAGGCAAATTATTCCTCTGAATAATAAATACATTGGAACGATTAAAAAATGAATGGTATATTTATTTGAATTTCAAACTGGAATGATGACTGAAAGCAAAAGTCTCAGTATCTAGGAAAGGATTTTCATATATATATCAGACAATTTTACAAAAAATAATTAAGAAAAATGTTTTATGTTTGAAATAATCTGGCCGGGCACAGTGGCTCACACCTGTAAACCCAGCACTTTGGGAGGCTGAGGCCGGTGGATCACTTGAGGTCAGGAGTTCGAGACCATCTGGCCAAAATGGTGAAACCCCATCTCTATTAAAAATACAAAAATTAGCCGGGTGTGGTGGCAGGCTCCTGTAATCCCAGCTACTCAGGAGGCTGAGGCACAAAAATTGCTTAAACCCAAGAGGCGAAAGTTGCACTGAGCCAAGTTCACACCACTGCACTCCAGCCTGGGCAACAGAGCAAGACTCTGTCTCAAAAAAAAAAAAAAAAAATCATCAAAGCTTTCAAGATGGTATTTATAGGAAATTTTAGTCAGCTTTAAGGAAAAGTTCTTGGCTAACAACTCACTAACTTGCAAGCATATGAAAAATATGTGGAAGACTGGTGAAGTTTTATAAATATTCACTCCCTGGGAGATATATAGAGAGTAGATAAAATAAACCAGCTTTTGTCGTTGACCTGCACAAGGTGATGCTTACACTCGAAACTAAGCTAAATTCCTCTGGCAAACTTTCTTCTCTAACAATTAAAGGCTCTTCAACTGAGGAATATGTCAGCTTTCCTCTGTCAGACCTTCTGATTCTAAATGTCCCCCTCCAGACAAAACTAAACTAACTGACACATCTTAAAGGAAGTCTGATAGGTAGGTATTAGGCTAAGGCTCTATGGCTAAGACCCAAATACAGCTTAATTCTTTCCTTTTTACAAAAGAAAGAGTGTCTCTAGCTCTTCTCATGTCCCAGAAGAATTAACAGATTGTTCCACAAGCCTGAAAGTAGACATCCAGTCATCTCTTTGATTCTTAGAGCTAGTCTGATTCTTTCAATAGAAATATGTTTGAAATCATCAACGTGTTATTTCTCAAGAGTAGACATCTGAAGCCTTACAAAACTCACCAATTTCCAGCGTAATATCTTGATCCACTCATCAGCTTCTACTCCGGTCTTTGCACAGAGATAAAATGTCCTGAATGGAAATACCAAGCTAATAGGACAAAAGAAAGAACCTAAGACATTGCAGATGATTAGCTGTATATATATATATATTAGTAGAACACTCATTAGAGTATTGCAAGGGAAGAAAGAATTGATAAAGGATCCAGGTAAGTAACTTGAAGAGCTGGTATATATGGACCTGTTCCTGCTAGCAAACTGCAGTAGATTCATATTATTATTCCAGGTCAGATTTATATATCTGAATAAGAATTTGAAGAGAAAGAAACATCTTCAGGACACCCCCAGATCCTTTTGTGGTTCATGTCTTAGGCTAACTCTAATACTTAAGTGCTTATTCAGCTAATCTCTCAAAGGGTTTAGAACCTGTGCTATGATTCAAAGAATAAGCAAGATAGAGAAGTTTGCTAAAAAGAACTCATTTGTATTAACTTGCTTCAATGAGGAAAACTGCCTTCTGTAGTTGTAGGTAATTTCAACTACTGAGACAGTAAAAAGAGAATAAAACTCAATTAGTTACTTCTTCCATCTCTGGCCAAGAGTCAGTCTCTGCTGCAGAGAATATGAACTTTTCTACTGGCACAAAATACTTTTCCTAGATATATAGTAATTTTTCATTTGACTGTCTCTGATTACCTAGTTAAAATTATGTAAGTGATAAGGTCAGCCCTAAATTACATATTGAACATACTTCCTGTACTTATAGTTGAGATGCAAAATACCAAAAATATTTTTTTTTTGTGGAAAAGAAGCCTTCAGAAGGGTTTCTATATCTTAAAGCCTAAGCAGTATATTTTGTTGATACCAGCAATTAATGTTGAATATGTAAGAGGTAAGTCTCTGTGCAAATAACATAATACCTTGATGTGAGGTCTAGTGGAGGGGTTAGTGGACAGTGGTGGGGAGAGAGTGATATAGTGCATATACTCGAAAACTGGTTTCTGTAATTGTCAGTGTTTGGCACTCCCTATGTGAGACACTATTAATTGCCTATTAATACAGATAATTTTTCCTTTCTCTTGCTAACAGAAGCCCAAGCAATAAATCCTAATTGGTTTAAGCCAATTATGATCAGTTGCTGGGGACGGCCATGGCACCCGGTCTTGGCCAAGGACATATAAGGGACAATCTCATAGGAAAGTTTCTGGAGAAACAGTGGTTTTCCTGATAAAAGGGACAGACACGGCTGATCCCATCCCTTCATCTTTCTTTGTACTTTGTTGAAAACACGAGACCTACAGGTGTAGTAGCCACTTGAATTCTAAAGTAGCCAGTGTGAGAAGAGTTCCAGAGAACTGTAGAGACCCTGGACCTGACCTTGTCACTACAGCTGCTTGCCTCCTGATTTTTGGATATATGAGAAAAATAAAGCTCTTTTAGCTCACAGGGTATGTCTATGCAAATTTTAAAAAGACATCCATTCTCAACTTATATTATAGAATTAACATTAATTTCCTCAGGTGTAATAATGATATTGTGGTCCTGTATGTGATATTTTATTCTTAGGAGACACATACTCAAGTCTTTAGGGGTAAAGTGCCATGATGTCTGCAATTTACTTTCAATTGGTTCAGAAAAATAAAAGTGGATAGGCTGGGATAAAGCAAATATGGCAAGATATATTAATAACTGCTGATGGAGGGTATATAGACATATGTCTTTCAACTTATGTATGCTTGGAAAACTTTAAAATAAAAGGTAGTGGGAAATAAGCCATTCCTTTCTCAAGGCTCTTCTCCCAGTTAGAACATTTTTATAATGATTATATTAGAACAAAACATTTTTGTGCCATCTGCCAGAAATTGTCATAAGAATACAAATGACCCATCATTAGAGTCAACAAAGTTAAATCAAAATTACAGGGCGAGGGGAAGCCTCAAGGAAATTAAATGGTCTAAGATGTGAATGGCATCCTCTAGGTGTGTCATATTTCTGTAGTACACAACATAAGCTGAGCTGACCTGTGTTTGTTTAACCAACTTTAAATGAGGTCTTATGTCACACTCAGCTGAAAGTACTCCTAACATGTAGGCACACCCCTCAGATCTGAACTTTATAGACATTAAGATATATAGCTTTCTATTCCTTAGTCAAAATAAGTGTCTGGCAAGAAGACATTAAAAAACATTTTCTTTATAAAACAACTTACCAAAAACAGTTTACCCTTTCTTGTGAATAATCAAATTGTACAGCTGAACATTCTGTTAGGTCTAGGATCCGAATTGGTTCTGGTGACTATAATAAAATAAAAAGTAACGTATGTCATCATTAAAAAATAAACAGACAAATTAGTTCCTCACTTGTCCCCTCACAAGTCTTCCACTATGTGCAATTGTAAATTTCCTTTCACTAAGAGGACTGACGATCAAAAAGTCTTACCTGGGGAAGTCTTTGGTTTTGGAATTAGCCTTTCATAAAACTCTGGCATTAAGATACTGCCTTTATCAACTTACTGATGGCAATGGATTTTAACACATGGAAGAGAAGCAGATTTTTCTCCCATTTTAAAAAACTTGTAGTTTCATAGAAATTTTATATAAGAAAAGAGAGAAAAAGTACTTTTAGATTGGCCTAACGAAATGGGCATGGGAAATGGACAAACCATATTTTTAATAAAGGGAGAAATTGCTACAGAGAGACAGTTAATTGTGGCAAGAGAACAATTACATTGCCCTAAACAAAGGGAATTATGTGCCCTGGGGAACTGTAGTTTAGCCAATTCAAGAGAGCAGTTTCTGGGATATATATCTCATCTTTGCAAAATAACCCTACTCATTTCAGGAATCAATAATTCATATCTCCAATCATTTATTAGGTGTATCAGGTGGATATAAACATGATTTCAGAGATTTTAAAGACATAAGTTTCTTTCATCTAGAGAATTGATTTTTAAAGGAAAAGTATATTATCATGTTTCTCACCATCTGATCTTTGAAGTATTTCAGTTCATTCCTGTGCAGAGTAAACCATCTTGTTTTCCAGGTCTGAGAAAAACACACACACATACACAAAAACACACACACACACAATGTTTTGAATGCAGGAATGCAATATTTGAACCAGATGATTTACTTTCATTTTTAAAAGTATCTAAAAAATTAAATACTATAACCCTGAAAAAATTCTTGTGTGTCATTTCTGAGGAAAAAATTTCAAACTATCTATAAAACTTAAAATAATTTGATGAATTAAGCTCATAATGAAGGCAGATATTTCATTAGTATATTTTTAAATACAAAAAGAGTCTATCATAAATATTCAAGGTGATTTATAATGAACCACTATAATTTCCATTTTATTAACTCTATAATAAAGATAAATATTGTTCTTTGAGTACCTAATATGGACTACATACTATTGTTGGAGGTTTTATATATTATATCCAATACTTAAACAACAATACCAGTATTATTATTCTTACAAATATGCAAACTGAGGTTTAGGAACCCTGAACCATGTGATGTTCTAAACCTTGCTTAAGAACTCTAAGGTATCAGTGGTAAAAACCATCATTGCCCATTGTTAACCTTTATCTTATATACCAACAGCATCCTACTATATCCTGGGTGGCAATGCACCAGTTAAAAGAAGTAACAGGATTTCAACGTAAGTATGCTATGAATATGAATATTCTCTGTCCTCAGGGAACATTCAACCTAGAAGGCACAACAAATAACTAAACTATTTAGGTTAATTCCAAGCACGCCACTACCAGTGAGGGAGGTTAAATATCATGACTTTTTTGAGACAGAGTCTCACTCTGTCTCCAGGCTGGAGTGCATTGGCACCATCTCGGCTCACTGCAACCTCCATCTCCAGGGTTCAAGCAATTCCCCTGCCTCGGCCTCCCGAGTAGCTGGGACTACAGGCACGCACCACCACACCCAGCTAATTTTTTGTATTTTAGTAAAGACAGGATTTCACCATGTTGGCCAGGCTGGTCTGGACCTCCTGACCTCGTGATCCGCCTGCCTCGGCCTCCCAAAGCTCTGGGATTACAGGCGTGAGCCACAGGAGCCAGCTAAACACCGTGGCTCTTAAAATAAGAAGGAGCAGACACATTCCATGAAGGTCTTCTTGGCACATTGAGATGAAACAAAGGACTTCCAAAGGTACAATCTCATAAATAGGGACTATTTGGATACTCTGAACCTGTAAAAACCTACATTGTGTTTTCTTTTGTATTTTCTAACATAGTTTCAGTAGCATCAGTGATGTTTTTGGCCTATCTTTAAGTAAACATTTTATACAATTTTGACTTCTTCCTTGTTTTAGAAAAAGCAAAGTTGTTCTAGAATTAACCTGATATTTTCATCCTCAATCATTCCATTAAGAGGACTCTATGTTTTCCTGAGTTTTCATTGTAGGCTACACCTATGCAGGGCTTTGTCAAAGAATAGTCAAGCCATTTTCCAGAATTTTGACTAATAAGCCATAAAAATGAACTGTTGAGTCAGGTAAATATTATAAGTGGGTTAAAATGAGCAGGCAATTTGCTTCCAAGAAAAACTATCAAGATGAGAATCGAGTCTATATAACGTGTTCTTTTTTTCTGTGGGTGGCATGAGCAAAACCATACTTCCTTACCTTGACCAGGCCTCCCTGTTTGGTGAGGTAACCTTCTTTGGTGCCCAGCTGAAAAAGAAAAGCACTGAGTGAAGCCCAGAACTGTCGCAGCAGGATGTCTGTCCTTCCTTTCTTGTCCTATTTTTAAATGAAGAATTTTTGCCTTTGATCTTTAAATTACCATCTAGCATTTTTCACCTAGGCACTTGAAAACCTTCCATGTGCTGCGAGAGATTGTTTTCAGACTGGATCTACTGGCGTCATTCTTTAGCTACTAACTCCAGTTAGCAATTGGCAAACAGTAAACCATATCATTTCGTTTACAAAAGTCTGTGTTTGTCAAAGTGTGTCATGTGAAATCCAGCTGTTTGGATTGTCACAGGGTTATTAGCACACAAACATGCACACATCTGTGATCAATATGTTTGGGAGCTTGGATTAAGAAAACTAAGAGGATGTTTTTACTTCAGGGCTTCCCAGAGTCTGTATTATGCTAATATACTTTGTAAATTTTTAAGAAGGAACGTTAGAGACAGCATTTCCACCGTTTATTTTATCACATAATCCTCCTCCCCAGACCCCACACTCCTTGAGATCCATGTTCCAAGAAACAGACTGTCAGGAGTGTAGATTTCTTTACACCTGATTTATCCAAAATGAATTTGAAATAAGAATGAGTCAATTCTTTTAACTCATGTTGCCATCAATTCAAAGATAAAAACAGTAGCACACACTTAGCTAGCACCTGTGAAATATAAGGAACGGTGGGAAACTGTTTGAGCAGAAATTTGCATAAGACAAGTAGCCTAACATTAAGAAATTTATCATTTCATAAATTCCAGAAGAAATTCAATTCTTGGTAGAATATTTTGTTCAAATATGATGTCATGATATCTTAGTAAGAAAGAAAATTAACAAAAATTGGGAAGTGACTTGGTTGACACCAAGGTTCTTTCTATGGTAGTTTCCAGAATATTTTTTTCTGAGGTGAATTTTCCTGACCAAATAAAAAGAGGAACAACCATCTCTACCACATTAAAAAGAGTTAAAGCATGAAATATGCAAACACTTCTTTTAAAATCTTATCATATAAAAGGATAAACTACCCAAACATTCATTTAAATAACATTAATCAATATTAGTGAATTTGGTATCTCATAATCAGTGTGATTTATTTTGACATTAAAGAAATTGAATCAACTGAATTGAGTTTAGGTGTTATATTATGGAATGGCAAAAAGTAATTATTTTGGGTTGTCGCAGGTTAAAATCTGTAGAGGCAAAATAACTAGGAGTAAATTGTTATATGAAAGATCCCGATAGAATTATTTACTGAAATCAAGCTAGGGAATAATGCCATCTTACCTCCACCCAAACAAGATACTATAAGTGTAGTATTTTTCTAAGGTTTTGATAGATAAGTGGAAGGCTGCATGGGAAAGCACTGAGACTATTAATTTTATTCAGGGTCTCGAGATGTAAGAAACTAAATGAGGCCGGGCATGGTGGCTCATGCCTGTAATCCTACACTTTGGGAGGCCAAGGCTGGCAGATTGCCTGAGCTCAGAGGTTTGAGACCAGCCTGGGCAACACGGTGAAACCCGTCTCTACTAAAATTAGCCAGGCATGGCGGCATGTGCCCGTAGTTTCAGCTACTTGGGAAGGAGGCTGAGGCAGGAGAATCTGTTGAACCTGTGAGGTGGAAGTTGCAGGCAGCCGAGATTGTGCCACTGCACTCCAGCCTGGGCAACAGAGTGAGAATCTGTCACCAAAAAAAAAAAAAAAGAAATATATGACTTGTAACAGGAAAGATGTTTATAAGACCCCCCTATAAGGTACCTTCTAAATGTTCAAAACCAAAAGACTGTCCTTCCTGCCATCCTACCTACATACTTGCCTGCCAGCCTTAAATGTAGTCAGAAGCCAACAGGTCAGGTGAAGCAAGACAGGCATCAGTGTGTGTGGAGGGCTTTCAAGCACTTAGTACAGGGTGGTGGGGCCCAAGCAGGGTGCAGGGAGCATCTGTGTGGATGATGGTGGTGACGGTGGCAGCAGCAGCTGTGTGCGAGGCATTGAAGGCTGGCAGGGTGTGGAGGGCTTCTGCCCGAAGGGGTGGAGGTGGCAGCTACTGCATAGTTTCAGAGCCAAGTTGGGCTAGGTGGGCATCTGCAGTGAGGGTAGGAGCAGCAGTGGCCTGGAACTGGGTGTCGAAGCATGAGTTGGGTGATTGGCGTGTCAGGGTTGAGATTGGGTAGTAGAAACAGCACTTAGAGGTTGCTTATATTCAATTGCTCATCACATAAGTAAGTGTACTGAGGATGATAAGATCCATATTTCCTCGCTGTGGGAGAAGAGAAAAAACTAGAATGAACTTTGTGGTATTGGAGGTTATTGCTGTGAACTCATGGATGGATGAATGAGTTCTATTGAGATAAATACAGATATAAAAGTATGTATGTGTACATGTGTATATATATACATATTTTCCCAGCTCTGATCACTGAGTGGATGGGAGAGTGACATCCCAATAACAATAAGCACGTAGTACCTAGATGTCAATTTCTAAAGTGCTATTTTGCAGAAAAGCAGCAGGGTTTCTTGGAGAAATAGCTGGTTCTAGAGCTGGGTACAAAGAAAGAACAAGATTAAGTCTGGATCATCTTGCTATTTAGAAAGTAAGAAAGTCCTTAAAGAATTTTGAGGCCAGGCCAGGCATGAAGGCTCACAACTGTAATCCCAGCACTTTGGGAGGCCGAAGCAGGAGGACTGCTTGAGCCCAGGAGTTCAAGACCAGCCTGGTTAACACGGTGAAACCTAGACTCTACAAAAAAAAAAATACAAATATTAGCCGGGAGTAGTGGTGCATGCCTGTAGTCCGTGCTACTTCGGAGGCTGAGGAGAAAGAATAGCCTGAACTCAGGAGGTTGAGGCTTCATGGGCCATGATCACACCACCGCACTCCAGCCTGGGAGACAGAGTGACAGAGTGAGACACTATCTCCAAAAGGAAAAAAAAAAGAATTTTGAGGTCATATGAACACAGATGCTACTTGAAAGGGCTCTTTCCCCGACTGGCCAAATTGGGGAAAATTTGAAAAATTGAAACAATGATAGTCATAATTATAGCCATTTGATATAACAATGATTGAAAAACTTGAAAAACAAAAAGTTTTCCTTACAGTAAAATGACAACCAATAAATGTAAAAAGGAATAAGAATCAGAGAGTCACCATTTGGCAACAATCATACTAGTAAGATTAAAACAGCCAAGAAACATGAGTAAATGCTAAAATTGGTGAGTAAAAATGTAATAAGTAACAGGGTATTCTCATAGTCTCAAATAACCTCTCCTCAAATATTTTTTAATAACAAAAAGAATATGGTGACTTTAGAGTGAAGAAACCTGGCAGACACCACTTAAGTAATCAAACACACTATAGTGGGACAAATTGCAATTGTGTTCCATCTGAGAGGACGCAGTGAGAAGCGCAAAGCATCACTTTTGTGATATTTGTACCCAACATGAAAAATCTGTATCTAATCATGATTCAGTATCATATAAACCAAAGTTGGGGAACAATTTACAAAATAACTGACCTTTTAAGTTTCAGATGTGTCAAAGTCATGAAATTAAGGAAAAACTGAAGAAGTGTTCCAAAGTGAAGAATATTCCAGAGACAGGGCAGATAAGTGCAACTTGTGCTTGAGGACTGGATCCTTTTACTCTGAAGGACCTTACTGAGAAAACTAGTGTAGCTTGACTGAGATCAGTGTATGGAACAGTGGCACAGCCTCAGTGCTAATTTTCTAGTGTGAAAGGCTCTATGCGGTCATGTAGGCAAATGCCCTTATCTTCGGGAAACGCACACCGAAGTATTCAGGGGGACGGGGCATCGTGTGTTCTGTGTACTATTCTTGCAATTATTCTGTAACTTTGACATAATTTCAAATGTAAAAAAGCATGTAAAAACATAATAGTGGATTAATTGAATAAATTGATATACCCAAATAATGGAATATTATGGAATTTGTTTAATGGTATTTTAGAAAACTAAGTAATGGCATGAAAAAAATTTAAATATATTGTTAATTAAACAAGACTATTACAACTTTACAATGAAGAGCTCATTATTTTATGTGTGTGTGTGTGTTTGTGTGTGTGTATTTTTTTTTTTTCAAGTAAAAGATCAGAAGGATAAACAACAAAATGTTAAACCTGAGAAGAGCTTCAAGAGCAAAATACTGGAAAAGGGCAACATGCAAGAAAAGTTTCTAAGAAGAGTAACTATAAAACGTGTCAAAGATTACAGAATAAAGAGAGAAAGATGTTGCCGAAGCTAAGGAAACAGACTTTTTAGAAGGAGGGAGTTGTTAAAAATGTCAAATGCCACAAAAGGAAGTTAAGGAAGCTAACATTTTAGATAGGACCTATTATGTCAGGAACTTGAACTATATTAGTCTCAATCTCTACCCAGCCAACTAATTGGTATTTCACATTCACATATCCAAAATAGAACTTGTCTTTCTCATCCCCTCAACCGACTCCTCCTGCAGAGTTGGCCTTCTCCGTAAATGACAGTGCTACTCTGCTGGACTCTGTTACTCTTTCTTTCACGTATCACATTCAATCCATCAGTAAGTCTTGGCTCTTCTACCTTCAAAACACATGCTGAAGTTGACCAGTTCTTACCCTTTCTCCACATTTTAGCCACCGCTTCTCATCTCCCCTCCCCATGTTTAACAACCACCGTTTCTTCCCGGAACTGCTGTAGTAGCCTCCTGAGTGGTCTCCTTGCCTCCAACTTTCTTCCCACTCTATTTGCCACTTAGCAGTTAGAAGGATCCTTAAAAATTTTTTTAAACTCAACCAAAGTATGTTACTCAAAACACTCATAATTTCTCGTCAACACTTAGAACAGAAATTTTTTACCTTTTGCTGCAAGAATGTTTTTTAAATAAACTCAAAAGGTAAAGAATTTTCATGCTATGTACAAAAGGTACAATTGAGATTTTGGGCAAGGTAATTCTTTACCAGTCTTGAAGAACAGTTAGCCTCCATGACCCTAATCACTGTTGAGAAACAATCCTCCACGGGCCTCTTGTGTACCTATACGTCTTATGAGCAAGACATTAACAGCTCTTTGTTGCAGACTGATTTTTAAAGCATGCTTGTATAACAGCAACCTTGGAATACAGAAATACTATTTCCCTTCATAGCAAAAAGCAGACATGCCTACTGATCATTAGAAAAGATTTGAGTTCCCTAGGCACAGGGTTCCACTCCTGTAATGCAACCCATTGTGGATATCACCTGGCCCTTTCGATGTTGCCCTGTGGGAATTTCGGTTCAGCACAGGGAACTAGCACAAATACCAGTATCCTGGCTATTGCTCTTCCTGTGAATTACAGACTATTCTTTATCTCTTGCCCAGAAGTCTTGTGTCATCCATTAGTATCCATGAAACTGCAGCAGGCTAACTTGTTAGCTTGCAAGCATGGTAAAGTCAGACTCTTCATGGCCCACAACATTCACTCATGATAGTAGTGACCCAAAGCTTTGCACCAACTGAAACACTCATATTTCTAAATGCTCAGCTGGAAGTTGCTGCTTTTTGAGCACTCCATTTCTTTATGTGATCTGACTCCTCATTACCTCAATAATCTCACCTTCTACAACTTTTCCTCTAGCTCACTTCATCCTGTAATTCTGACCTTTTTTCAAGCCTTTGAAGCACCTCAATTTAGTTCCCACTCCAGGGCTTTTGTACTGTTTTCTCTGCCTGCAGCACTCTTTCTACATCTTGACATGAGTCACTCCTTCCCTTCAGTGAAATCTCTTATCTAATGGTACTTCCTCACAGAGGCCTCCCCTGCTTCTCTCTTCTCTCTGTATCCCACTTTTTCTTTTCATGGTGTGTAATGATTACTGCATTGATTATTGTCTATGATCGTCACTAGAATGTGAGCTTAGTGAGGGGAGGAGGACCTTTGTCTAAATTACTACCAAACTCCCAGTGCTTAAAACAGTTCTGAGTTTACTGGAAGCATTTTTTTAAAAAAGTTTGTTTAATAAATGAATGAATTAAATGTAATCCTATCATGGGAACTCAATGCTATGTTGTTTATGACACATAAACAGCGATTTCAAAATGCAGTTACTAAAGGATGTTAAACAGTTGTACACAATCATCTGCGTTTCTGGGCAGTAGGGCAGCTTTCATTTTCACTTCAAACAAGAAGTTATTTTAATTCTCTTCCTCCACTGCTAGATCTTGAGCAAGAACTACATCCCAAAAAGAAAATGCAGAAGTCTGAAAACCCTCAGGGCTCTCAGGTTGGAGATGGAGGTGCAGCATCATGTAGCCATTTGGGGTAGCAAGTGAAGGCTTAGAACCTCTGTTCAATAAGGGACGAGAGCATTCTGATCAGAACAGAATTCTTTCCCCAGCTATGCTGGTCCAGTCACCAGTGATACCCCAGTGAGATGTAATGAGAAATATTTCAAATCCTCTAGAAAGCCTTTACAGTTTTTTTTGTCCATAGTGATATACAATCAACTTCATAAGCTTGTCATTATATAATGTGAGTTCAGGTCATTGTCAACCAATCACTCACCACTATTTTGAAAACTCCATTTTCAAAGAGGTCAATCCATCTGATACCTGGAGTGAGCAAAGAAGGTAAGTAACAAGATTTCCAGAATGTGCTTTAAAGAGGTTTATTTCTACATGAGGATACTCTTCTCCCTTTTTCCTACTTTTTCTTTTCATGATGTGTTACTGTCTGGTATTATTTTACAATAATGTTACAATAATCAAGTTTACTGTATTCATTATTATCTGTGATAATCTCTCTAAGCTATTTATCTTCTGCTCACACCAATCTTACAAATTAGGTATTAGCTGCATTTTGTTACTGATAAAGAACACACTTAGTAGGATTTGGTTTGATGGACCTTGAGTGGAGATCTTTAGGGGAAATGTAGCAGAGGAGAATATGAAGTTAAACTAGAAGAGCAAATGAAAGAAATGTTGAAGTGACTGGTGATCTATATTAAGAGTAAGGTTGGGTAAAGAGGAAATTATGAAGGGACTGGTCAACTGGAAAACAAGAATTGGCTGCAGAGTAGATCTGGACTTGTTCTTTGGTCTTTCCTGCCTTTGGACTATTTATTGTCTTGCCCTCCTAAATTTCTCTAGTTCTGAGGTCTGATGCCTTCTCCCCCAACTCTAACAAAGTCAAAAGAACTTTCTCAGTCAATTCATGTCCTTAGATGTTTCTGGCTGGTGGGGAGGGCAGAGAGATGTGGAGGTAATTAGCCTGCAGCATGGTAATTCTAGAATAAAGGCAAACAGAGGATGCTCTGAAGCACAGAAGAGGAGCATTGTAAAAGAAGCTAGTGGATGTGAAGAAAGGCTTCCTGGAAGATACTGATCCCTGATGCCAGACTTGAGGGCTGAGTAGATAATAATGGTATTGGCAGCATTTCAGATGTAGGGCGAGGAGAGGGAGCACATTGCTGAGAGAGACAGGTTTCACAGCGTGACTGTGGCAGTAGCGTGAGATGAAGACAGAGGGGCAAGCAAGGTCCAGGTGGGCCATGAAGACAAAGGACATCAACAAAGGACGTAAAGCAGAGGTCATGTGGCAAGGCTTCTTTTTAAGAAAGGTCTCTCTGGTCAAGGGTAGAGAAAAGTACTGCAGAGACAGAAAAGTTACACTTATTTTAATATAGTTTGTAGCTGAATGTCTTCAAGTGATTATTTTTCAAGTATAACGATGACTATCTAGAATTAGTTATTGATATTTATTTGGGTATTGTTTTCTATACCGTCTGCCCAAATCCAGGTTTCTTTTACCAGGACTATTCAGCAAACAAGGAAGAGACAATAAACAGAAGAGCCTTGAGAATAATGAAAGGAAAGGGGTGATGGAGAAGAATCTTTGCAGAGTCATGTTTCACAGAACAGACATAAACGGACTCTTGGATGAACAATGAGTGCTTCAGTTGCACTGAAACTGAACAATGGTTCACATTCCAAAGAAGCACAAGTGTTTTCTGTCTGTAAACTTCAGCCAGTAAAGGAAAAAAAAAGCCAGAAAAGATAATACCCTGAGTTTTTATAGTAAAGGTGGAGAATATTTGTCTTCCATAGATAGTTGAAATATGAAAAAAATATATTTTCTTAATATAAGAAAATTATAGAAGAACAGTAGTTTAGTCAACTGCATGAATGCAAATTTCTCTTGCCCATTCTACTATGAAGTTGTCTGGTTAACTAAGGACAGAGATTTAAGTTCCATTTTCTAAGTATTTAAAATCCTATTACTATTGCATTGCTTTTGTTTGTCCATTTTGAGACAATATCTCACTCTGTAACCCAGACTGGAGTGCAGGGGTGCAATCACAGCTTACTGTAGCTTCAACCTCCTGGAATCAAGCGATCCTTCCACCTTAGCCTCTTGAGTAGCTGGGACTACAGGTGCATGCCATCATACCCAACTAATTTTTTTTTAAGTTTTTTTTATAGAGATGGGGGTCTCCCTATGTTGCCCAGGCTGGACTCCAACTCCTGCGCTCAAGCAATTCTCTTACGTTGGCCTCCCAAAGTGTTGGTATTACAGGCATGAGCCATCACATCCGGCTGCATAGTAATTTTTATGATCTACCTTGGACAGATGAACTGAGTCATGGGCTTCAAATTTTACATTTCTTCCCAAGGTTTATGTTCCAAGCCAGAATTTTTATGTGAACAAATGCACCCTTATTAGCTTTTATTGAACTTCATTGATTTTAGACAGTGAGAGAACCTGTGGTCACATTGAAGGTCACTTACAGAAGGTGCCGTGGGCACAAGGTCATTTTCTGTCCTTCCCGTCTGCATCGCTGTGTGAACCCGGACGGACTCATAAATGGAGGGTTCTTCCACTTTTCTTGGGTAGGGATGTTTTAGAACAATCAGAGTGCCTGAATGAAGACAAAAAGTATGTAATCGAACAGTGTTCCCAGAAGGAAGGTCCAAATGCTAACCGGATAACTGTGGCTGGATTGGAAAGTCTTGTTTTTTCATGTATTCACTTGCTCATTTTCTCAACAGTTATCAAGTACCAATTAGGTGTCACGCACTTAAGCTGGGCACTGAAATATAACGCATGATAGAGATGCTCCTTGGCCTCCTGGTACTCGGAACTGGTAACAGATATGGTCGTTTAAATCACAGGGTGATGAGACCAATGTCAGGGTGTGAGCAAAACATCACCATTGTCCCCAGATGCCCTGAAGAACCTTTCCATGAAAGAATTCAGGACAGCTTTTGTAAAGGAGGTGACATTTGATTTAGATCTTAAGTAGTAACTGGAAGTTTTCCAGGAAGGCTTTGTGAAAGCCATGAGAACCAGACTAAACAAATGCACTGGGGTAGAGGAAGATCTATTCCATTGCCCTTATTTCTTACCAGTTTCAGAATAAATTTGTAACAAATTAGCAGATTTTTAAAAAGTGAGCATTCTCCCCACTCTCTGACACTGCCCAATTAACTAAAGTAACCAAACAAAGCCTTTGCATTTCTTAACTGAACATGACCTGACCAAGCTGGTGCTCACAAGTGATTGCCTCCCCTTCCAGCTGGAGGGGGAAGCCTCTAGGCAGATAAAGGGCTCAGCCCAGGGGAGCAGGCATGGGGGGCTGGGGAATTTTGTTCCAGGGGCTCAGAGCAGTCCTGAGTCTATGTTTATGACATTTCTCTCTTGAAATTCTTCCCTCAGTCAATCAGTCAATTAGAAACTAAAAACTAACTACAAAAAGAGGCAACTTAAGGGGATTTATTTTCTTCCTTGCTATGGTTTCTTGCTTTTAACTTCACTAGGGTCTTTTCTACAGCCAGCCTAGGATTGTAGCAGACATGGAAGAGATGTAAATAATTCAGCAATTAATTCAAATAGTATTTGCAGAGCTTTGCACTGTGCCAGGCACTTGTCTAGGTACTGGGAATACAACAGCAAACAAAGGCGCTTACATGCTCTTATGGAGCTTATGTTCTAGGTAGAGGAGACAGAAAAAAAGTGAAAAAAAAATATTTTGTGTGTGAGAAGTGTTATGAAAAAAATGAATAGAGCATGGTAAAGGGATAGAGAGTAAAAAAGGTGGGGATGGGGGAGGGTGATATTTACAAGTGTGATCAGGAAGGGTGTCTTTGAAAAGATCTGAAAGATTCTAGAAAGTATAGAACCTGAATTACAGTAAGAGAGAGAAAAGGAAAAAGAAAAACATTTCCTCTGTGGCTAAAAAGCACTCCACTGTTGATGATAAACCTACACAAAACAGGCTGGGCACTGTGGCTCACGACTGTAATCCCAGCACTTTGGGAGCACGAGGCAGTGGGATCATGAAGTCAGTAGATCGAGACCATCCTGGCCAACATGGTGAAATCACGTCTCTACTAAAATACAAATATATATATTAGCTGGGCATGGTGGTGTGTGCCTATAGTCCCAGCTGCTCAGGAGGCTGAGGCAGGGGAATCGCTTGATCCCAGGAGGTGGAGTTTGCAGTGAGCTGAGATCGAGCCACTGCACTCCAGCCTGGGTAACAGAGTGAGACTCCATCTCAAAAGAAAAAAAAAAAATCTACACAAAACAAAACCCTTCTATGATACCTGAGTACATACAACATCTGACTGTAAAAACCGAACTGTGGTTTTGATACTTGGGCCCAGATAATGTGCTGCTGCAAAATGAAAAGGCTGTTGAGAAAAGCCAGAAGAGGGTGTCTGATCTTGACCTCCAAGAAGAATGAAAGCCTCTGGCCCTTCCTCTTTCTGCCTCTCATTGGCGTCACAGCATCAGGATCACAATGAAAATGGATTTGGCCATTATCAGAACAGTCCCATTCTTGCACATTGTCTGTGCTCTCTTTTGTCAATGTGATCTTCCCATAAGAAGAGATCCAGTCATATGAGGAGAAGGGGCCGGCTACAGTTTTACAGTCAGAATGAAAGCAGCAGTACCTAAATCAAGAGCAGCCGCTGTGCAGACTCAGGGGCTCAGTGAACCCAGTGCTCACATTGCAGATGTGTGGTAAGTTCGTTGCTGGCTCCTACCCCTAAGAAACACTCCCAGTGATGTGCCTTGCAGTCACTCTGGACCCACTGAAAGAGCATTAGATGCACAGGCAGAGAACAGGGTTCAGTTGTCACTACTGCCATTCAGTCCTTATTGACCTTAGATAACGATGGCAAGCTTCTGCTCCTTTTCTCACTAGTGAGAATAGTTACGCTTCCTTCAGAAAGCACCAAATAAAGAAGTGTTTGTGGGAAGATTATAAAATATTAGATATTGTTATTCTTTGGCACAGAATATTTTGAAATCCTTAAATAAAATTTGAATGCATATTTGGGGACATGGACTTTGAAATCTTAAAAAAGACCTAGATGCAACGTTCTGCTAAGAATAAAAATGGTGGTAGTCTAGTAATTACTGCCTGTGATTACTAGAGATAAATCGGTGCCTCTTAAACACTTATACCTTACGGAAGAGGAGAGGGGAACTGAAGCCTAGGGTTCGAAGCAACTCCAAAATTAGATATATTTTGAAACCTTGTGCTTTATCTTCAAAGTTGAAGCTTAATTTTCATTCTATTTCATATATTTAATACCTAATATGAAAACAATTCTTTAAATGATACTCTCGAAAGATATACTTAGTTGATATGACCAGGCACACACATCACATAATAATACCTGTGTTAATTTTTTTTAGGTGAATGAATGAATGAATGAATGCTACAGTAATGCAGGCTTGAGCCAGGAAAGAGCCTGGGATGAAACAGCCTCCAGGTCCACAACTCTCCAGGCCTGGGGCAAGAAGGGACAACAACTGCAGGCATGGCTCTTCAAGTGTCTATTGGGGGAACCCAAATTCTATTTTGAAAACCTCCTCTAAAGTTTAATCCAACAAAAGTCAAACAAAGGAAAACGGGATTGAGTCAACCAGGAGAGTTGAACTGACTGTAGATTGATTTTAACTAGTAACACCACAAATGAGGCTAAACTAAATTGTGAGATGAAGAAGATGACAAAGTACTTATAAAATGGTAACTTATATTGATAAATATCTGGTGTCCTAAAAGACAGTTCTCTTTAGCTGACTATTCTTGCCCAAGGAAGAGCCAATATACAAACTTCTTGGTATGGCTGTGAGGCTTAATGATTTCCCCTTCTGCAGAGATTATACCTCCCAGTATACAGAGATAGATTCTCCATAGCCATGTGACCTGGCCCACCAGACCTGGCCCCGCCTTTGAACATGGGACTCAGGTCACACTAATTGGATTCACTTCTTGGGGATCCACTTAATTACTTCTCTAAAGAGAAGATCCACCAACTTCAGTTTCAGAACTACATGAAGTAGACTATTGTTTCTTGCCTTTGACCTAAAACCTGGTTTCAGAAAGGCTGGGTGGACATATGCATCTAAGATGATCAGAGCTGAACCAAGACAGGCACATCAGTTGACCGAAAGCCTCAGAGTTGCCATGATTACTAAGCAGGTTCCTTGTGGTCTCTTGGTTGTTCAGTTGCCCTTAAATTCTGGGAGGGTACATTGTTAATATCCTTTTAAAACATTCTGCTCCTTTTCTTGTACCCTACTCCCTTAAAAAAAAAAACAAAAGAAAACAACAACAACAAAAACCCTAGCTAGCCAGAGTTGGTTTCTGTCATTTGCCATCAAAAGAAGCTTATCTACTTTGGCTACCACAGACTCTTAATACTTTGCACTCAAGGTCCAAGATAGTGTCTCAGCTCCAGATGAAAGGAACTCTGGGTTACTGAGATTCAGGCGAAATGAACTCCGGGTCTCAGTTGGGAGATTTAGAAAAAGACAACAGGAGGCAAGGGTAGCAGAGCAAAAAGAGGGAGGAAGACCAGTAACCACAGGCCTTGGAAACTTGGCTGTAAGTTTCACTTCAGTTTCTGAACTACGTAAAGGTGACTATTGTTTCCTGCCTTTGATATGAAACCTGGTTTCAGCCACGCTTAGGGGAGTTACATTTTTGAGATGATCAGAGCTGGACCAAGGCAGCCATTTCCATTTACTTCAACTGAATGGTAGCTTACAGTTATGTGTAAGAGTTACATACATAACTGTATACAATAATATGGAATTACACTGAAGGACGTTTTATGCTGCCTTTCAGCAGGAATTCAGAAAGAGAGTAAGAATAGTCTCCATGCTTGGGCATTGGTTTGGTATCTTAAATAGAGTATAGCACAGAGCACACAAAACTCCTAAAGAAAAACTTTTGTTTAGAGTATTTATTTTATGCACTGCGGTCAGTGTTTATTCATCAGCTACCCCAGCCACGCTGTAAGGTGTTTGAAGGCAAAATAACATCTGATTTATCTTTCTATATTATCAGTGGCTCACAGTGCCATTTCACTCAAAATATATTTGTTGAATTAAATTAAAATCAGATCACACCCATCTGTGTTTCATTACTGTTCTCAGGTTCAGAAAATAAGCTCTGCAACTGGCATAATGACTTCCTCCGTCCCTTCCTTCCAATGAGAAGTGGATTTCTTGGGATTGGTGGGAGAGAATAGGGATATTCAAGATCTCTTTCCTTCCTTCTTTGCCACCTGTTCTGCAGATCATCTTTAAACCATGTTCATTTACATGTGAAGGGGCTTTAGTATTTAATTTCCAGTCTCATAGGATGAAGTGCACTGAACTAGGAGAGGCATACCAGCTAGTCAGTGTAGGAGAAAATTCTGTCCAAATATCCAAGTCAAGTCACTCTTTTCGGAGTGTTCACTTGATTCTACCACTTAAATGAGTCCACTATGGAACTGGATTAAAGCTTGAAGAGGACATCACAAACATTTGATAATTGCAAATTCAGTTGTCCCTAAACTAACTCTTCATGATATATCAAAGAACATATAGCTTTTGCATAGAATTTGATGGAATTAATGACCATAAAAAAGCTTTATTAAATAAAAGTAATAATTATTGAATACTTATGCTAAGAATCATTCCAAACGTCTTATGTGTTCATTCAATCTTCACAACAAGTCATTAAAGTGTGAGCTATTACCATCAAATCAATTTTATAAGATGATGAAATGGAAGCTCAGAGAGATTATATAACTTGCGTGAGGAAACACACAGAGCCGGCAAATGGCAGAAGCTGGAGTTGAAACCTAGAATTCATGTGTTTACTCATTATACCATAATTATTCTCAGCCTCGATGTAGTCACCATGGAAACCTCTAGGGCATGTGAAATGCTGTGCTCTATTGTGGGCAAGAGTTGACATGTATAAATCAAACTTTGAAGAAATGGATTCTTCAGGAAGCAGCTTGAGGAAAGGAGATGTGAGTTTTTGCTTCTCCGTTTCTAACCAGGCCTCAGTTTCTTTCTTTATAAAGGAAAAATGAAATAGTTCTTGAGCTTCCTTTCATCTCTAACATCCTGTAAATCTAGTTAAGCATACAGGCCCAAATAAGGGGGAACAAAACCATCAAGAAGCTTAGTTATCAAATGCTTGTACTGCTTCCTGTAAATGTACAATATTCATTTGAAATACTTGGTTCCTGCTGTCATTTGATCTTGCCTCTCATTTCCCTTTCTTTCAGTTTCTCATTCAAACTTTAAATTTTACTTTACCTTATTATAATTACTGTGCTCTTTGATATCCTTGCTATTGAGACATGACTAAGATGACCCTGCCAGGTTGGGGGTATGCTTTCTTGTCAGCCTTCTTATGTTTTAAAATTTCCTCTAGTATAATTTCTGAAATAGCAGTTTACGTAAATAAAATGGGAATAGCAATAAATACAAAGGCAGAAGTTAAAGTTGATTCACACTCTTCAGAGCAATGATTTTACTTCACGTACCAAACACATTATTTTAGACTTTAAAGAAGAGATAAAGAAGAGACTGAGGCTTAGGACTAAGACATGTGTTATAGCCCTGCCATGTCCTAAAATTATTCTATTACATTATTGTGGTGAGAATTCTTCCAAATTCATTTAAGGCCACACCATGCCATGGCAGCAACGTATTGCAGTGTCACTGTAGGACCAGTTTCAAGAGATTGCAAGGTGCATGGAAAGCATCTATGCTTTTGGACCAAGTTAGCCTAAGTTTCCAATCTCAGCTCTGAATTCTTCCAAATCCATCTAAGGCCATGCTGTACCATGGTAACAACGTATTGTTACTGTGGGACCAGTGTCAGAAGATAGCAAGGTACATGGAAAGCATCTATGCTTTAGAACCAGATTAGCCCAGATTCCAATCTCAGCCCTGATGTTTACCAGCAGTGAAAACTGGGAAACTAACTTAAAACCTCTGAGTTTTCATTTCCTCATCTGAAAATTGGATCATTGTATGCATTATTACTGGTGGTTAAGATGAAATAAATCGATGTAGGTGAAAATATCTTAGCAGAATGCCTGGAAGCTAGCAAACACTCTAAAAATGTTGGCTTAATTCCCTTCTCATCTGCTTTTTCCTTTTTCGACCAAAACTCATCTATAAACTGAAAGCATTTTTTGCTCAATATCACTGGTCATTAGAGAAATGCAAATCAAAACCACATTGAGATATCATCTCACGCCAGTTAGAATGGCGATAATTAAAAAATCTGGAGACAACACATGCTGGAAAGGATGTGGAGAAATAGGAACACTTTTACACTGTTGGTGGGAGTGTAAATTAGTTCAACTATTGTGGAAGACAGTGTGGTGATTCTTCAAGGACCTAGAAATAGAAACTCCATTTGACCCAGCAATCCCATTACTGGGTATATACCCAAAGGGTTATAAATCGTTCTATTTTAAAGACACATGCACACGAATGTTCATTGCAGCACAGTTTACAATAGCAAAGACCTGGAACCAACCCAAATGCCCATCAATGATAGACTGGACAGGGAAAATGTGGCACATATACACCATGGAATATTAGGCAGCCATCAAAAACGATGACTGTATCCTTTGTAGGGACATGGATGGAACTGGAAACTGTCATTCTCAGCAAACTGACACAAGAACAGAAAATCAAACACCGCATGTTCTCACTCATA
>PVKP010016323.1:0-48382 GCA_004027715.1 Plecturocebus donacophilus
ACATAAAACAAGTGGTGGATATTCCACAGAATGTTTGCATTAATACCCAACACTTTACTTCTAGATATTTATTTTGCTGTAAAAGTCAAGATTTCTAATGTTCGTTAACAACATAAGAATATTGTTATATCTTCAAATAGAAAACTCAACTAGTCATTTCTAATTTAGCAAAGGAAAATCTCTACTTTCAAGCTTCTTCACACAATTCCAGTACATTTTACTCATTTAGCAGTAACAGGCACTTAGCATTTTTAAATTGTATTCTAGACTTTGTAAACTCTGACAGTGCAAACTTCCTCCTGACACACAATCTTAATAGAGCATTTATTTATTTTTCTGTTATATCTTTTAGTGGACCTTTATGACTGCCTGCTCTAAACCCACACTCTGTTGGTCCCTTAGGATATAATGGTGGAAAAGACAGGCCTGGTTCCAAAATGTGTGTATCCTATAGCCAAGTGAGGGAAACAGACATGCAATCAGGTAATTATGAAATCTTGTTGTGAATGCTTATGAAGAAGATAGATACGGTACTCTCTAAGAGCATGTAGAAGGTGTACCTGCTCCGTACTGAAAAGACAGGAATGCTCCGCTTCCCAAGAAGGTAAGACTTAAGTTTCAGCATGGTTCTACAGCTATCGAAAGTCCTCTGAAAGTAGTGTGAGCCGGACAGACCAATTTCTTTCTGCAGAAGCAATTCCTTCTGATGGTTTTGTGCTTTCTTCAGGATATCATTACCAGCTAGATAGGCCGTGATGGTATTTCCACACTCAGCACTGGTGACACTTATATTTGAATTAACTCTCCCCATAAATGTAAAGTAAAATATTTCTATTTTCATATATTTACTTAATAGAAAATTTTATTCTCCTTTCTTAGACACATCTACAGAACAGTATGCCTTTCTTTTTCAAAAAAAAATAAGAAATCTAAAATTAAATTATTGTGTAAGGACATCATCCTCATGTGCTCTGGTATACCTGCTAGTACCCTATGTGGTCTTGGGCAAGTCCTACGTCTACAATCTGGATCCTTTCAGCTCAAATATTCTGTAAGTCTATCATCCACTCTCTCTATGTAAATTACTCTTGGCCTGGCACAGTGGCTCAGGCCTGTAATCTCAGCACTTTGGGAGACAGAGGCGGATGGATCGTCCTCAGCTCAGGAGTTTGAGACCAGTCTGGGCAACATGACAAAACCTCGTCTCTACCAAAAGTACAAAAATAAAAAAAAAAACATTAGCCAGGCATGGTGGCATGTGTCTGTAATCCCAGCTACTTGGCAGGCTGAGGCTTGAGCCTGGGAGGCAGAGGTTGCCGTGAGCTGAGATTACACCACTGCACTTTAGCCTGGGCAACAGAGTAAGACCCTGTCTCAATAAACAAACAAATAAATAAATATTACTCTTCATTTTAAAGTATTGTACTTGTTGACTGTTGTTGACTTTCAGTTTTTTATCCTCAAATCACCATGGTCATCATAGTCTACAGAAGACAAAGTCTTGCTTGAGAAGGATCTTAATGTTGTCCTTTCTAACCAAGTTTTTAGTCATTGAAAAAGGAAATAGAAATTGAAGTTGGCGGCGGGGGTGTTTACTAAAGTCCTGGCTCTAGATTAAAATGTCAGCAATATATCAAGAACACATCTCTACAAGAAGAATTAAGCTCAGGAAATTTGCTACTTCAGAGACCTCTTAGTTTCCTTTAACATTTTTCTCAAAACTTAAACAGGCATGTGGAAAAGTTTGTTGGGATTTTTGTCTTTTAAAATATCTGTTTTATAGATATTTATTTCTTGAAACTGATTTTAGTGCAGAAAAAATTTTAAAACAGAGCTTAAAATATATGTGTGTGTGTGTGTGTGTGTGTGTGCGTGTATGTGTTTACCTATATAAAACAGAAAGCTGTGCAAAGTAGGTGCAAGGTCCTTACAGGAAGAATTAGGAAACCAGGGTTCTGTCTGAGAGTGAAACAAACCTTAGCCAAGTTAATTACTTACCTCTTTGTGTTTGAATTTTCTCATTTGTCCTGTCTCACATGTGACACTGAGTTTATGTAAGGAGCCTATGAGCTACTCTTTGTGAACATACACTAAAAACTACAGCAAACTGGCAACAACCTAAACATCCACCAATAGGGAAAGGATAAACAAAATCTGGTATATTGAGACAGTGAAATACCACAACTTAAATATATATGTGTGTATATATATGTATGTATATATATTCTGTATACATCTATATAGACTATATGAACATAGATAAATCTCAATGAAAACTGTATTGTTGAGTAAAAAATGCAAGACAGAATGATACACAATTGTACTATCTATATTTTTTAAAAGCACACAAAACAATACTATGTTGTTTAAAACTTCCATATAGCCATATAACTTTTTAAAAAATGTACAGTGATTATCCCTCAATGTAGAAGAAAAGAAACAAAACTCAAATAAATATGACAAAGGCTTAACTATTAGTTCTGAGTGCTAAGAATAAGGCTGTGTTCCACTTATTCTTTAGGGATTTTTTTTTTAACTATATCTTTTATATTTCTTTTTAAACTTATTTTCAGGCCAGGTGCAGTGGCTCATGCCAGTAATGCCAACACTTTGGGAGGCCAAGGCAGGAGATCACTTGAGCGCAGGAGTTCTAGACCAACTTAGGCAAGCATTCTCGACAAAGAATGAGAAAAATACAAAAAATTAGTCTCAGGTGGTGGCTTTCACCTGGAGTCCCAGCTACTTGGGAGGCTGAAGAAAGAGGACTGCTTGAGCTCAGGAGTTTAAGGCTGCAGCAGGTTGAGATTGCACCACTGCATTCCAGCCTGGGCAACAGAGTGAGACCTTGTCTCAAAAAAATAATAATAAAATTAAAATTAAAATTCTTTTCTGCTAACAAAAACAAATAGCAAGAGTAAAACACCTTGTTAAAAAGGTTAACATAGGGCTGGTGCAATGACCCACAGATCCTTCCCATTTTTGTTTCATGATCTTCATCTGCTGATCAACATATGCAATCATCTGATTATAAGGTCATTCTATATTTAATAATGAAGGCAAATGTCTACATGAATGGATCCTGGAATGTAAGTCCAGAGAGAGATGCAGTCTACAAAAAGAAAATTTACACAATTTCAATTCCAGATAACTTTAAGGCTTGCACTTGACACCAGTCAAAAATCCTTTTCATGGTCTCTGCCTTCAAATCTTCAAATGAAATTAGGACTTTCATAACCTTCTTTAAAAAGGAAAGGGTCAACCAAATCTCATCATGTTTTTCATGTTCATATCAGGCCAAGATGTTTTTTTAGTACTCCTGTCCAAGAGATAAAACATTGACGAAAATCCCTAGTATCAATTTCCAGATCCATGATTCTGTAAAATCAAGGTGGAAAATGTGGGATTTGACTTGTTCCATAGAAGTAATTTAAGATATAAATAGACTGTTCACAGAAAATGGAAAACAAGTGACTGTTAAATATATGTTCAAACGCTTATCTCAATTCATAATAGGAGAAATGTGATTTAAAATTATACCAAGGTATCTTCTTTTTTTATATCTATCAAATTGACAAAGATCAAGTTTGATAACACCACTTTATGCAGGATAAGGGTGTAGAAAATTAGGCACACTCATTCAATACGGGAGGGAGTAACCAGTACAACATCTGTGGAAGATAATTTAGGCACGTCATCCAAATTACAAATGCACATTTCATTTGACCAACAATTATGTTTCTAGGAATTTATCCTACAGATATTTTTGCATATGTGTGATATGTCATATGTATAAAGTAATTTTTTGCTGCAGTGTTTTTAATGGCAAAATACTGGAAACACTTTAAATTAATGGCCAAATACTGGAAAAACTTTCAATTTTATCAGTTGAAGACTAGTTAAATTAATTATACCACAATCATAAAATGGAATATAATCCTGTCATTTAAAAAAAAAGGGATGAGGAAGCCCTAATGTTTTGATATAGAAGATCTCCAAGATCAGTTATTAAGAGAAGAACCAAAGTGCAGAACAGTGTGTGAGAACACTACCATTTGCATGAAACAGGAAATATGATATGGACCTAGGATATCTTTGAAAGGATAAACTAGTAAATGTGAGTACCAGCAATCTGCGGGGAGGAGAACAGAACAGGGTAATTGGAGGATACCCCTCAAAGATAGACTTTTTACTGTATACTATACTTTTATTTTGAACATTACGAATGTGCTACTTGGTTTTAGAAATTAAGTTAAATTTAAGTTGCATAATTTTAGCTATAATGGTGAGAGACCTTTGAAAAATGTCCTAAGTTTTTACATGTGGCTCTAGTAAATGGAAAGAGAACCCTCCACTCTCTAAAAAAGCAAAAGAACAAAAAAACATGAATTATATCCCGAGAAAGAGCTAGGAAGGAAAACGTTCTAAGCACATGGAATCATTTTGTCATTTCTGGCAATTTTTCTCATCTGAAGCCACCATACCAAAAGCAACCCAAATTTCTTAAAACCAAGCCCAATTAAAGATACTCAGCCAACCTCTGCTAAATGAGACCCCAATTCAAATTTGTAACAAAGCTTAGAAATCCAGTGGTTATCTTTCCCTTCCTGATCTTCAATTTGATTGTAAGACTCAACAGATGTAACATAAAATACAGAAGTTGTTTCTCTTTTGGCAAAGCAAAAATTTATCTTCTTAGCTAAAAAATGTATCAACATCTATAACGTAGAACCAACAGCTAAAACTATCGTGAGTCACACATTTCAAGTAGCTAAAATCCAGCATATACAAAGCATCAGTCATATAACTGGTCATCATGTGTCAATAGGGATTGAAATTTTATCCTAACTAGCCCTGAGGGAAGCTGTTCACCTTAACAGATAGTTACTGCTAATTTGCATTTGATTACTGGTTTATGCTTTATTTTAGCCCATCAACAAGAAGGCTATTATGAGGCTAAGGATTTTACAAACAGACATCTTAAACTGAAAATTTCAAAGTAGATATTTCTGGGGTTTTGTATATTTGATTACATTTTTATGTAGAGGAATCAATTGCTTTTGAAATGTTTATCTTATTCTGCCTTTTGTTGCTGTGGCTTCCAATTCTTCAGATGCGTCACCATCCAATATATCATCATCCAGCACTGGAGAGCCAAAAACCATGAGCACAGCCTCCTGTTTCCATCTGCTACGAAAGGTCTCCTAGTCACTTTGTGCTGGGGCCACTCAGCGACTTCTGGGCTCTAGGAAGATGTTTGACAATCTTGCTGGATCAGAGCAGTTGAGTTTTTTTTTCTTCTCTGAAGAGCAGCCAGTTCTCATTTTCCTTATGAAAAATTTCCTTTGTGAAATTCCAGGTTAAAAAAAAAACAAAAAACCTCTTCCCAGCATGTCCCTAGGAAGCTTTGGTACAGAAAGAGAATGTTCTCTCTATAAATTAATTAGCATTAACTTGAAACAATGAACAATTTAAAGAAAAATTTCATCAACTGACCTCAGTGTCGTAGAATTATATATGCATAAAAGTAAGGGAAAGAAATAAAATTTTTTTTATTTCTAGCAAACGAACAGTTTTCTGTGAATAACAAAATATAATATCCTGGACATACAATGACAATTTCCCACACAGGCTTTCCTTTTAAACATACAGAAAGGCTTTTTAAAAACAACTGCCAAACGGACACCTACACAGCTTGAGAGTTACCCACAGAGCTGGCTTTGCATTAAGCTTTTAGTGCTTTTAGTTGGGATAAAAACGCGGCTTCATTTTTGCCTGGCTCCCCCATCCTGTTGGACTTTAAAACAAGTTTCACAACTAGTCTGCCGCAAGCTCCCACCGCACGGCTTCCTCACTTACGTGGACCTCACAACTTCCCTGACTGAGCAGCCGGCAGCCCAGAGCTGCCTATGGTAATAACTGTGACACTCGCTTTTCTTCTGAAGTTGTGGATTCATTAAAAAGAAAGCACTGCATCTTGCTAGAGAGCAAGGTTGATCCCACATTGAATGTTTCTATTACTTAGATACAAATGACAAATATAAATTATAGTTATACGCACACATACACATCTACACCTTCTGCAAATTCTACAAATTTGCTGTCTGCCCATGGGGGGCAACCCAAACCAATACCCATACATCAGCTGCTACTCAAAGTGTATACTTTAAAAGAAACAATCTGCAGTTAAAGAAAGAAATCCTTTCATCATGTTTATTGATTGCATTTGTAGCTTTTATTTTCCTTTTTATAAAATTTCCCCCACCAGTCATTTATCGTTTGCTTTCCTGGGTGCTGACTTCTTGAAGCAAGCTGGAGCCCTGTGTACAAAATTGAATTCCAAACCTGTGCTCCTCCTTTGCCACTTGCCTGGGTTAAAAATGGCCAAACTGACTTTTAATTCGGTTAAGTAAAATAAATAAATAAATAAAATGTCCCCAGGTTAAGACCCTGCATTCCAAGTTTCAGCCCAGAGTGAATTTGTATGGCCAAGTTATAAACCCCTGAAAATAGGAAACTAATGCCATGAGGATTTAAAATAATAGAAAATGTTTCACATAATATAAATCCATAAGCAGTGTATTATATTTAAGTCTTAATATCTACATACTTGGATTATCTTATATCTTGACAATCACACAAAGTAATCTCCCTCCTTCTCCCACTTTCCTTTGACTCTGGGTTTTATTCCTATGTATTAACAATGCTCTGGGCCATAAAGTACTGTATTAATATTAGTATGTCACAGCAGACTAAATTTAGAACAGCTCATTAATACGGGAGAGTTAAAGGCAGTCAGACAAGAGTACCAGAAACTATCTGCTCTTAGGCTATAAGTTATGCAGATATGCCACTTGAACTGGAGAGCCAGTTATTCTTTTTGTTACTAATAAGAGATTCTATTAGTTCTAAGCTGATTCTAATTCTAATTAAGAAATGTGGGAAAAGGCAATTTTGCCATTGTAGGAATAGTTGATGTGCAACTAGAATAAGTCTTATATCATCCCACTTGGATTCCTAGTCATATAAGATTAGTGGCACATGCATGGAATGAATATTCTTCCAGCCATCCATATAAAAAAACAACTTCACTGCTGTATTTGGGGTGGTATAATCATAATCGATGTTCCTGGAAGAAGTCTAGTAATCAGTGCTTTTTCAAAGCAAACCTTTTGTGGCTCAGAATCACCTCAGTTGTACAAAAAGTTTTGACTTTTTACAAATCAAAACCCTTCAAATGGATCTTCTGGACCTGTTATGCCTTTCTTTGGGCTTGTCAAATATTAATTTTTTTTAAATTTAGTCCCTTGCTAAGCTACAAATATTCATGTTTAACACCAAGTAGCAGTTGAGAGGCTGACGACTTGGTATGTACCTTTTGAATGATGCATAGAAAGCAGCAGTTAGCACAAAGAAAAAGCCACCAGATTGGTCTCAGGGAAACCCAGTGTCTGAATTTTTCATGACTCCTCTAGCACTTAAAGAATAAAAAAACTGGCTACTAGTGTTGGGAGACCAACGTCAGGAAGGTCAGAGCCTGGAAACATGCAAGACAATCCGGTCTTGCCTGGGGAGAGTGAAAAGGGATTTAAGCTGCTTAGGAGAATTAGAAAATTTTTTTCTTTTGCTTTGTTTTGGTATTATACAAACACCAGAGTAGCAACACAAAATCTGTGAAAAAAGTATGCTGCCATACCTCGAGAGGATTCCTTATTTTTCTGTCTCTAAGGACAGCAAAACTTACCTTCTCTTTTCGGTTATGGGGCTCATAAACTTCCTCAAATTAGGCCTTTTCTGGAATACTTGCTCACTCTTACGGGTTCTCCCTCCAAAGAAAACCGAAGAAGAGGGAAAAGTAGAAGCAATTCAATTATTTGTTTCCCTGGGTGTGTTTGGAAACATCTCCCATGGAGGTGAGGAGCAGGAGGGGAAGATGTTATCTTAATTACATAGATGCCCAGTGACACACAACTAAAACCTGCTCCTCCTTTGATGAACTTCTCTGCATTTGATAATGATTTAGAGAAAATCTCAATTGAATCCAGGAAAACAAATGAGTAACTCCTATGGAAGGAAAAAGAGCGCAGTGTTTAAGCAACTGATGACTTCACCTGTCACCGTCTCATTAAGCTCTTAATGAGTTCTTTTCTATTCTTGGTCACATCTGATTTTTTTTTAATATAAGTCCCTTTGAACAGCTGGGAGTAAGAATTGCCTTTGATCACTGAATTCTTCTGAATTTTCAGTCAAAATGAGGCCATTTTCATCCTGACTTGGGGTATTTTTATGAGTCTATTTCCCCCAAGTACATTCCTGGGCATAGCTTCCCAGGCTGAGAAGAGCCTGAACAATTAATGTATACATTTTTACATAAATGTTTATAAATTTAACAAAGGGAGAGAGCTTTGCCACAAGAAGCCTCAGCTCTTTTGAAGGCAGTTTTCTAATGATGACCCTTGGCGTGTTGGGCCACATGGGATTCCTCAGAGAAGAGTCGGATGAAAATTAGTCTATTCTCATTTCAAACAGAATTTCGCTGAAGTCCTGATCAGAGCATCAGCATGGAGTCCGGGGAGACAACACTCGCTACTTGATTCTCTCCGCAGCCTCCCTCTCCTGGTAATTGTTGCAGGAACACATAGTGACAAGTCTCTGGGATGTGAGCGGTCTGGATGTACTCCGGCTGTTACGCTCTGTTTAAAGATTTAAACCATCAGGGTATGATAAGGCTTTTTGATGTTCATTGAACACGGAGCTTGGGTACAGAAGAAGGGGAAAGGGCTTCACCAGAAGGCAATCATCTTTCAGAGCCACGGTAAGACAGAGAGAGGTGGGGAGATCTCAGCCTCAGCACAGACACGGAACAAAGGGAGATGAAAGGGGCCGGCTCTGGCTGTGAGGCGGAGAGTCGATGTCTGAAAACGCAGGGAAAGCATTTAGTGTTCCTCTTTCGTTAAAACACACTCATCTTCGGGGGTGGAGGTGGGGACCGGGTAAGGCCAGCTCTAAATTTGGATGGCTTCCGTTGACCTTGGATTTAGAAGAGCCTCCATGGCTTATTTTGAAATTACTTAATGAGTATTTACTTTGAGTCTGATGAATGGCATTTCCAAAGCTCACCCCCACAAACCTGGAAGAAGACCTTCCTTAAAGTACATTTTTAAGATCCTCACAGTGTTTTCTTCCCCCAAAGGTAAATCCTGAATATTTGTCTAGAAGAACATAATGATCAGGAATGAAAGGGGAAGAAAGTGCCCCCTACAGAACCCAACCGAATTTCTTCTTGTCCTCTTCTTTGGCAAAACAACCATTTTTCGCCTGGTTCACAGCCGCTCCATGCCCTGTTACCAAGCCTGCATTCTGACTGCAGTAACCAGACAGAAACCAAGTCTTCTCCATTTTTGTCTCCCCACCCCCTAGCACAGGGTTCGCTGCAGGTAGCAAGGCCTTAACAAATGTTTACTGAGTTAACAAATGAATGACCCTGGAAAGTGACAGAATGGAGATCCATTTATTTTCAGTGCCTCCATCCAATGTTTCAGAGAAATGCTGCATAAAGAAAAAATGCTGTGTGTTTTCCTGCTTGCATCCTATACCAGTATTGCAAGGTAGAGTTGATGAGAACTAGTACTTTGGAATCAAATACACCTGGAATTGAAGGTCGATTGGCCACCTACCACAGGACTCTGCGCAACTTATTTCACTTTCCTAAGCTCTATTTCCCCCATCTGTAGAATAAGAATATTTTAAGAAGCTTCCTCTTTGGGGTGAAAAAAAGTTACGTAACGTGCCTAGCACAATATTTAGTATGTAGTAAAACTTTCAAAAATATAACAATTGTTGTTAATATTATTGCTATTATTAGTATTGATCCCCAAAACATTTTCAGATGTGGTGGCCTCCAGAAGAGAGTTTAGAAATACATAGTCATCAAAACGATTTAAAAGTCAGTCTCTAGAGTGACATGAATAATATGTGTTGAACCTTCTGGCCTCCTCTGGTCTGAAAATGTGCTCTTGTTCCCACCATTAGAAGTAAGTCCTTCTTCTCTTAGATATCAGCAATGCAACCTGCGGTGGATTTGATCAAACACTGGAAAACCTAAATCGATCCTGCTTGTTTTCACTCGGAAAGTAATGAACCAATCCAAGCAGCACGTGCAGTGCTTTGCCCATTTCCTCACAGGTTTCAGTTCAGCGCAGCGTCAAAGCCCCTGCTTCTGAGCAGGCACAAAGGAGATGGGGCTCAAAACCCAGTTTCAAGGGCCCATTCCAGCGAGCAGTGTCCCAGGAGAAGCCGCCAAATACCAACTGCCGGTATTTATGCACATCTGTTATAAACCGAGCCCTCTCATACAATCCTCACAACAACCCTATAAGGAGGGTATAGTTTACAGATGAAAAAATTGAGGTCTAAAAATGATAGTATCGGCCAGGCATGGTGGCTCAGACCTGTAATCCCAGCATCTTGGGAGGCCGAGGCCTGTGGGTCCCTTGAGGTCAGGAGTTTGAGACCAGCCTGGCCAACATGGCGAAACCCCATCTCTACTAAAAATACAAAAAACTTAGCTGGGCATGTTGGCATGCACCTGTAAGCCCAGCTATTCGGGAGGCTGAGATAGGAGAATTACTTGAACCTGGGGGGCGGGGGTCGCAGTGAGCTGAGATCGGGCCACTGCCCTGCAGCCTGGGCGACAGAGGAAGTCTCTTAAAAGAAAGGGTTCAAGAAAACGAGATTTACTGCCATTTTATTTATTTCTGTTTTACCATTTTGCTTAGCAACCTACGAGGCTAGACTAGGACACTCACTCCCTCTGAGACCCTGCAGAAATCCCTCAACTTTGGGTGTCGCCGCTGTCGTGTTTGTCACGGAGCACAGGGCGGGGACGGAGCAGGTGCATGCGGTGGCCGTTCCAGCCGCACTAGGATTTCTGCCGGCGGGGCTGAACTCTCCCCCACTGGCTGCTGCCCCGCTCTGCTGACAACTGCAGACCTTAGACAACGATCTTCCCTTCCAGTTTCCCCCAGCCTTCCCGCCTCTACAACCAGAAATGGGAGCATGTCGCCATTACCATTACGGAAAGAGTCCCTTTTAGCACAGCTCACATCTAGGGAACACTATGGCCGAGTAACTTGCCCCACGATTGAGACATAAGGGAATGACTATTTCCTTTTCTCTAGCCCGCTAACACAGAGCAAGCCAATCCTCTAAAAACAAATTGATTGATGATATAATTTAATATCTTCATAAGATTTCTAGTGGCAGAATCAATCTGCTGCCAGCACAACCATGCAAGGCAGAGAAAAAGAAAAATTGCACCAGTTGCTTTTCTTTTATTGCACTTCCGGGTGCTCTAAGAAAAAACTCTCTCCAGAAAATCAATAAGGCAGATTGTGCCCAGCAGTCCCCCATTACAGAATTAAATCCATATGCCAACACAAAACAATGAAGAGACCCAACTAGCAAGGGATCCGTTTGCTTTGTTTGACTTTGGCTGCCAGGGAATGAGACCACAAGACTGGATGTAATTTAATGCAAACCTTGGCCTATCCTGGTCATGCATATGACTGACCCTCAGGGCACGACCATCAATTTTCTATTAAAGATCAGAGATTTGACATATCAAAGTCAACATCCAGCTGAATAACTGCAGTAACTTGATAATAATTCTTTTGTGGATTTCACAGTGGCTTTTCAGTAAAGTATCAGAAAGGTAGCCGATTTCAATCCTGACCTGGCAAGATCTGAATATGAAATAAAGGATTTCAGCTTGATCTCCCCATGATGTGAGGATGAATGTTCTGGTAAATGTTAACTTAGTGCTCTGAATAGCTCAGTAATAGATGGGTTTAGGCAGTAATAGGTTTAAAATGTCAACTTATTGAATAATAATTTCATGTTGTACAAATACTATGTGTAAGAAGGGATTTGTTTTGCAAATTTTGAAATGAATGGATTTATAGTGTCCTTGACTGTTTCATTGTTCTGATAAGAATTTTACAGAAGAATCAAAATTAGTTTGTGCTTTTTCTGGTCTTGTTTTTCTGCATTTGTCTGTATGTAGTTTTCATAATTACTGGGTCTCCCTGAATTCTGGTCCTTAATTGAGCTCTTCCCCGTTTTGGTCCCCAAAGTCAAGCTGGTAGCATTGTTTTCTAGTAAAAATAAAAACTCAATTATCCCTTCCTATAAAATGTTTCATGACACCAATAGTATTAAAACGTTTCACCAACCCAGCTGTAAAATGCTCAACTGTTCAAAACATAAGAACTGAAAGAAATTCTGTTTCCATAACTGAACTCAGCCCTTCAGTCCAATTATAAGCTGACAGCTCTATAAATCCTGGTGGAACACAAGTGTGGGTAAAACCAAATTATGAGTGGGACACTGAGGACCTGGGACAAACACCTCCACCACAGGCTGTGGAAAAGGTCCCCAGATTCTGCAACTAGCCCTCCTCCCCACCATACACACATGTGCACACACACACACACACACACACACACACACACTTCCAATCATCCTGTATGGAGTAAATAAGTCTGCCTAGGGAAACGGGATCTCAAGAAACCATCCAGGTGAGCTCTCTGAATACTTCAGGTCTTATTCTTCAGCTCCTCAGCTTCCCTCAGCTTTTCAGAAGATTTAGGAGGAGAAACCAAAAAAGCCCACTCTTGCCCACCAATTTGGCACTGAGTAGTTTCTGGTCTCATGCACATAGGATGTCTTGATTTCCCACAAAACTCCTTTCAGTGGTTTATAGATGCTCACATCTGGGTAATATCTACATACACGTGTCCTGAACAGATCTGCTCATCCACTCAGTACCGTGATTGAGCACATTTTTCTCTGCACAGCAATCACAGACAGACCCTGTCCTAATCTAAGTTCCCCCAGAGGCTAATCATAAGACAAGGATGTAGGCGCTAGTAGTTTATTTGGAAGATGAAAAAAAATGGTAAAGGAATAAGAAAGAGAAATGAAAGCAGCCAGTAAAGTTCCAGTGGGACTTCGTTCCCAGTGGAACTTAGTCTCACTGGAAATACTCTAAGCCAATATAGGACATGAACCCCACTCAAGGAGTAAGGCAGCCGAAGTACTTAATCAACTCTCCTGTTAGTCATTGGTTGAGGCTGCTCCTGAGGGGCATTAATTAATTCCTCGGTATTTCTAGCCTACATATGGGTAGGAAAAAGGCTTCAGGAGCCAGAGAAACGACCACTGCTACTCCCTAAAAAGTGTGTGCTGGAAGTTGAGAGTCAGACACTATGCACTGAAGTGGAAAAAGAGAGGGATATAAGCAGGGTGTCCACAGCCTCTGCTATAGGACTTGGCTTTTTGTTAATTTTTGAAATTTTCTAACTAGTTTTTAAGTTATGAAAGTATATGTCTCATGTAAAACAGCCACAAATTTAAGCAGTATAGAGAAGCACAATTTTTTTTTCTTTTTTCAGACAGAGTCTCACTCTTGCTGCCCAGGCTGGAGTGCAATGGTGCAGTCTTGGCTCACTGCAACCTCCGCCTCCCAGGTTCAAGTGTTTCTTCTGTCTCAGCCTCCCCAGTAGCTGGGATTACAGGTAGCTGCCACCATACCTGGCTAATTTTTGTATTTTTAGTAGAGATGGGGTTTCACCATGTTGGCCAGGCTGGTCTCAAACTCCTGACCTCAGGCAATGCTCCTGCCTCAGCCTCCCAAAGTGGAGAAACACAAATTTTTTAAAGGCCTTTTTCCTCCTAGCCACTCTGTTTTATTCTTGGAAGTAACCACCTTTTACAGTTTGTTGTGACTCTACATGTAAAACTTATACATAAAAATACACACAACACACACTGATTGGACATTCTTTTCATACCACACAAATAAGGTCATATGTGAAATGATTTCCTGCTATTTGCTTTTTTCACATAGTAATATATCATGGATATCTTTGCACATCAATATCTCTATGTTTGTCTCAAACTTTTTAAGGGATACTAGTATGAATATATCATTTGTTGAACAATTCCCGCTTGGTAAACATTTAAGTATTTTCTCCAACTTTTTTGTTATCTCAGACAATGTTACAGCATTGTCTGCAACATATATAAAAAGTGTGCAGACAATGCTGAACACCATATATATAAATCATGTGTTCGTCATATATATGATATATATAATTTATCAGTTGTATATGATAAATTCTTACAAATGGAATTATTCAGTCAAAGAATATGCACACTTCAAAATTTTGCAAATCATGCCAAAGTAATCTCTAAACAACATTTCACCAATTTATACTCCTACTACAATGCATGAGTGCACCTATTTTACTATGTCTATGCCAACACTAGAAATAATCACACTTTTTAATCTTCAACAAATTAATACGTTAAAATGCATTTATTCTGTTATAAGCGAGGTTACTCAGTTACATTTCTTTGTATCATCTGTATCCTCACATTCATCTTTCTAATGTTCTGGTAGTCCTCTCGATATTTTTAAAGCACTCTTTATAAGCAAATACTTTCCTAGTTTGTGCTCTCTCTTTTATTATTGTTTTTGACTTTTTTCTGCTGTGTGCAAGTATTAAATATCTGTATGTTAAATTTATCCTTTTGTGCGATTTCTGGATTTTGTGTCAGAATAATCTTCCTCATTATTAAAATTATTAAAAACAAGTTCAATTATGTTTTTTTCTAGTACATTTACTGTGTAGTTTTTATTTTAAACCTTTAGTATTTATTTTGGCAAAAGATATCAAGTAGAAATTTAGTTAAAAAATTTTTATTCCAAATGCCATGTCAGTTTTTTCCAACCAAATATTTAATAATAATTAGTATTAATTTAAAATATCTTTTTATCAATAATCAGTTTCCATGTGGATTTAATTCTCTTTCTGTATGATGCATTCTGTTTTAAATATTATAGATTTGTAATACAGTTTATTATCTTGCAAAGTTTGTTCTCCCTCTTCAATCCCTAGAATTTTCCCATGTTTAGTTTTCCAAATAAACTATAGCATCGCTTTATCAAAATCAAAACAAAGTTGGTATTTTTATTGAAATTACTTTCTTATCTAAATTAACGTAGGAAGAACTAGCATGTTTACTATATTCAATCTCCCTATACAAGAAAAATACATTTTTTTCATTCGTTAATCTTGTTTTATGTCCCTCAGCAAAGTTTGCTTAGATGAATTGTGATTTTGCACCACAGAGGCAGAGAGTTACGAGCAATAATTCTTCTCAATTATCAGATGTATGGATATTTGTTACCAGTGATTTTATTCCTTGTGCTATTATGACAGCCCATGATACATGATAATATGAATAAGACTTAAAGTTTTCTTCATATATGCTCTGCACCTTCCTTATTGAATTTATTTCTAAGTAATTGCATTTGTATCTTTGGTAAATGAGATATTTAATATCATTATATTTTCTAAACTTTATATTTTTTCTGTGTTAGTTATTAACTTTTTTATTAATTACATATCACACTGGGCACGGTGGCTCATGCCTGTAATCCCAGCACTCTGGGAAGCCAAAGCATTAGGATCGCTTAAGCTCAGGAGTTCGAGACCAGCCTGGGAAACATGGTGAAACCCTGTCTACAAAAATTAGCTGGGCATGGTGGCACACACTTGTAGTTCCAGCTACTTAGGGGGTTGAGGCAGGGGACTCACTTGAGCCTAGGAGGTTGAGGCTGCTGTGAGCTATGTTCACACCACTGAACTCCAGCCTGGGTAACAGAGTGAGACCCTATCTCAAAAAAAAATTACATATCAGTTACCTACTGGATTATCTTAGTGTCTCTAAAGGTTTTTTCTCCCAGTTGATTTTCTTGGCACTTACAGATATATAATTATATCAAGTAGAAATAATTTTTAAAATCTTTTTGGTCATAATATTTACATATTAATTATTTTTCTTTTCTAATTGCATTGGCTAGTACCTTTTAAACAATGTTAAGCAATAATAATAACTGTTAGCAACTTGTCTTGTTTCTGAGTTTAATTGAAATGTTTAATTAGTTTAATTAGATTGTCTTTTTTGTAAGTTTAATTAGAATTACTAAGAGTAGTACTGGAGTGTAAATTAAAATATACTATTTATTATGTTAAGGAAGAATCCATCTATTTTCACCCTTAAAAAAGTTTAACTGAGGGATAGATGTTTAATTTTTCAAATATCTTTTCAATATTTATTGAGTTTTTTATTTGACCGATTTATACAGTAAATTATATTAACAAATTTCCTAATAAGAAATTATTCTTGTATTCCTGAAGTAAATCACTTTAATCATATTCTATTGCTGTTGCATTGGATTCAATTTGCTCTGTTTTACTTGGTAGGGTGTTTTTTTAATTCATTAGTAAGATTTATGCATATTTTTCTTTTATGTGCTGTCTTTGAAAGATACAGTCAGGTATTACATAATGATGTTTAAGTCAATGATGAACCACATATACAACAGTAATCCCATAAGATTATAATATAGTATATTTTCTGTACCTTTTCTACATTTAGATATGTTTAGATATACAACTATCATTGTGCTACAATTGCCTATAGTATTTAGTACAGTAGCATGTTGTACAGGTTTGTAGCCTAGGAGCAATAGGCTATACCATATACCCTAGGTGTGTAGTAGGCTAAACCATCTAAGTTTGTGTAAGTACACAATAATGAAATTGCCTAACAATGAATTTCTCAGACTATATCACCATTGTTAAGTGACACATGACTATATTAGGATTACTGTTAGGCTAGCAGGCCTTTTCTGAAAACTGGCAGAGGAGATTTTCTCATTTTAAGAGTTTTTCTCAATCAGAGACGGAGAATTCTCTGCAGACCATATGATTTCTCTTGGTATAGTCTGAGGTATAGATATGGGCATTGTTTAATTCAAAAATATTTACTGAGCAAGTAAGCATTGGGTGAAATTATATAAGAGAGAATTTGGCTCTTAAAATTAGTACATAAGGCAAAAAAATCTAAAATGTTATTTATCAAAATGTTAAAGGGTATCTTCTATTGTCCTGAAATTTAAACTGAAGCCCAAAGAGGCAAATAACTGGTAACAAATATCCATACGTCTGATACAAAAGCAACTTATATCCTTGAAAGATTTACTGTAAGATGAAAAAAATCAGTGCAGTGAGCCAATATCAGGCTTATTTAAATTAAAAAAAAAAAAAAAACTCAAGACATTTGAAATGAAAACTCAGAGAGTCAGTAAGGTAAAAAATTGTAAACTGAGGCCGGGCATAGTGGCTCACTCCTGTAATCCCAGCACTTTGGGAGCCCAAAGCAGGCAGATCACAAGGTCAGGAAATTGAGACCATCCTGGCCAACATGGTGAAACCCCAACTCTACTAAAAATACAAAAATTAGCTAAGCGTGGTGGCTTGTGCCTGTAGTCCCAGCTACTCAGGAGGCTGAGGCAGGAGAATCACTTGAACTTGGGAGGCAGAGGTTGCAGTATGCTGAGATTGCACCACTGCGCTCCAGCCTGGCAACAGAGCTAGACTCCATCAAAAAAAAAAAAACCCTATAAACTGAGTCAGGAGTACTATAGTATTTCCCTACTTCTCCTCATAGGTGACCCCTCCTAAGCCAAGTGAGAAAGGAGCTCAGGAAAATCTCCCACAGAGATAGTCTCCCAGAAGAGAGGACTGACACGTTAGCCTCCAACTGGGATGTGAGCTGCAGAGACTTTCTAGTGCCCTTGGATCAGAGCTGAGCCTGGGGCAATTCTTGAGGGATGATGACAATGTTCTCAGGGCTTTGAGGTTATGTGTAAAGACAAGACCTTGTGAGCACCAAAGTGACAAAAGAAGAAAAGATGGCAGTGTAAGTGGCTATTTTTCCAGAATTTGGTGTGGCAAGGATGTTGAGTTTTCCTCTGAATGAAGGAATTCTCTCATCAACTACTATTTTGAAAGATCTCCATCCTAGAAGGCTGCCTGCCAGAGCAAGACAATACCAGTAGAAAAAGTCTGATTGTCTACCACCCTGTGCAGGAATGAAGCAAAGAGAGTTGTGAGAGCTCATCTAGAGAATGGGTCTCCAATATTGAGGATTAGTGCAATGCCAAAGGCCCCCACAGGAGTCTCCAAAGAACCCACAAAAGTTCTCAGAATGAGAGAGCCCATCCATGTTCAGCTCTCTGCCATATGGTAGGCGCTGCAGCCAAATTTTATCCTCACCTGTCAAGTATGACTTTGCCCATGTACCTCTCATCTCATCCTTCTCACCCTACCACCAGAGCAGCTAGAAACAAAGGGGAAAAAAGAGTAGAACAAGGCAATACAATTGTGGAAGGAGCAAAATACTACACATCTTCTTCGGCTGTCTTACAGATTTTTGAGTGGGGTCTAATCTTGGTATGAAGTGTGGGAAGGCAAGTTTGGAACTGGGTGAGACAATGAAAGTGTGATTTGAGCTGAATAGGTAATCCTATTTATTATTTATTTATTTGTATCCAATAGAGAGAATTTAATATGGGGAACTAACTTGCAAACGTTCAAACAAGGAGTAGTAAGACAACTTAGACATCACCAATGGTAGGAAGGTGCTACCGCAAGAACTGGAGAACAAGTAAGGGAGTCGGTGCTGCCTGTGTTCAGGTGTTAGGGTCACCCAGAGGAACACAGAGGGAACAGGCGAGATGGCCGGAGCTGGGACAACAGAGGAGACATTGACACTGATGTCGGTGCCGCCTAAAGCAATGGGAGATTCTCCCCTCTTTTTGGGTGCCAATATTCCACCATTTTTATTGCTTAGACCTAACCACAATCTAATTGATAAAGGAATCTGGGAACGTAGCATTATGGTTAATTTCAGGGGCTGACTTGACCGGACGAAGGAGTACGTAGAATGAGGTGTTTCCGGAAGAGATTAATATGTGAGTCTAAGTGGACTCAGTGGAAGATTCTCCCACTTCCACTTAATGAATAGTAGATATATTTTCTCTTCCTTGTGATTTTCTTCATAACATTTTCTTTTCTCTAATTTGCTTTATTATAAGAGTATAGTATGTAATACATATAACATACAAAATATGCATTAACTGACTGTTCATGTTAACAGTGAGGCTTCTGGTCAACAGTAGGCTATTCATAGTTAATTTCTGAGGGAGTCAAAAGTTAACCACAGATTTTTGACTACACGGGGGATCAGACCCCCTAATCCCCATTGTGAAAAGGTCAATGTGGGTAGGCACCATTCAATCTGCTGGGGCCAAATAGAACAAAAACAGAAAAAAGGTAACTTGGTCTCTCTCTCCAGACCTGGAATACCCTTTTCTTCTGCTTTGGACATCAAGACTTCAGGCTATCTGGACTTTGGACTTCAAAACTTATACCAGCAGCCCCTCAGTGAACTGAGCATCTTAATACCTAAGAAATTAGATAATTCTAAACCCAAATATGACAGAAAGAGCTATGGGGGTATGTTAAAGATATTGCCAAGGTATGAGGGAGACCAAACAATCCATATGTAAATGCAGAGGTGACACATATGGCATAGTCAAAATTACCCTTGAAAATCTTTCAGGAAAGGATTATATCAGAGACTAGCACCCCATCTTTCATTAATTCCAGCAGAGCAAGTTTTCCTGCCAGCACTAAAACAGCTTGCAGCTATTTCAGTTGGGGACAGATGAAGTAGTTGGCTGAGTTTAGCAGCTATGTTGTAGGAAAAATATGTACCTTTAAACATGAGAATCACACCCAGCACAGCAATATGCTCACACCATAAGAGGCATAGAGAAACGGGGTCTGTGTGAGAGAATGGAAAATAGAAACTGATGATCTCCAAAATACTGCTTCTTCAGGGCCAGAGGCTCATTAAATCTTCCTCCCTCCCTTTGCTTGCTTTCCTCCGCAACCCCACTCAACCATGTATACAGCTGACCTTCAAACAACATGGGGATTAGGGGGACTGAACCCCTGTGCAGTCAAAAACCCATGCATAACTTTTGACGCCCCCAAAACTTAATTATGAATAGCCTATTGTTGACCAGAAGCCTTACTAATAACATGAACAGTCAATTAATGTGCATTTTGCATGTTGTATTACATACTATATTCTCATAATAAAGTAAATTAGAGAAAAGAAAATGTTATAAATAAAATCACAAGGAAGAGAAAATATATCTGCTGTTCATTAAGTGAAAGTGAATCATCACAAAGATCTTCATCCTCGTCATCTTCTCATTGAGTGGGCTGAGCTGGAGGAGGAAGAGGAGTAGTTGGTCTTGCTGCTTCAGGATTGACAGAGGTGGAAGAAAATCTACAAGTTTATAGGTAAACCCATGCAATTCAAACACATGTTGTTTAAGAGCCAACTGGAGTTAGATACATCTGGATCGCTACAACTGACATATCAGGCGATCCACTTTACCTCACTGTGAAGACCCAAAGATGAGTCAGGCACACTTCTCATTGAGTTCCCAGAGAAGTGGAAGAAACAACGACATAAACAAATATGTACTGGGTCCTCTAGTAAAAGTAAGAGTGAAGTCTCGTGGAAATACAAAGGATGTAGTGGTCATCACCCTGCAGAAGACAGAGAAAACCTCCCAAGAAAAGTAAAACGGCCAATCCCAGGTGTATCATCCTGAACAGGCAGAGCCAATGTCCCAGAGAGCCATCTCTTCCTTCTTGGTTAAACTTGGAAAACTACTTCTTAACACTTATACCAACAGAAATAATACCTTTTATTTACAACGATTTACAAGTAGTTTATTAATTCCTTTCAGGATATTGGGTGAGAAAATTCCAAAAAGGGGTATCTTGTACAAAGATATTAAATTTGGCAAGTTTTGGAATTCGGACTAGATCCAACTTATCTGACTCCCAATTCAGTGCTGTACAGTCACTGCTTCTGAAACAGAGAGCCATTAATCAAACTTTAAAACTTACTACTCCTAGAATAGTATTGTCTTGACACTAACCATTAGCAGGTATTAACGTAATGATAAATAGCCTTTTGAAAAGGAATTTGCAAAATATCAAGAAATATAAGCCCGTAAGTGGATACTAACAGAAGCATTAGGCTGAGGTCAAAGACAACCATACTATAGGAATTTCAGGCTTTTATTTATACCTTGATTCCAAACTCTGTGAACCAAGGTGAGATGTACTGTGGCACTCCTTTGCCCTCAGGGAGTTGTTCCTCCAGTCACCCCAGATACAGCTTTCGCTCTCTGACTTCCTATATCCTTCAGGGTACACTTGAAGAATATGATCCTAGGTTAGGATTCTCAGCTTCCAGTGGCAGTGTGGTATTATAGGGCTCTGGCTTGAAAGTCAGGAAATTTCAATTCTAGTTCAGGCTTAGCCACGGACTAGCCAAGTGATTCGTACATACAACCTCTCTGTGCCTCCATTTCATCATCTTTAAAACATAGTTAATAATCCCAGACTAAGCTTTATCTCAAGATACTCTGAAATCCAGCCACTGCTTCTGTCCCCTGATATCTTCAGTTTCTTCACCTGCTGTTTTCAGGGACAGAAACTGGACTCTGACTAGGACTGTGCTACCCTGAGAACAGCATTTCAGTACAAGCCAAATCAGTAGCCCGTGGGCTATAATGCAGGGCACAATGCAGAGAGACACCCTTTTACTTTCCAGCTGCTAATTAGTAGAAAGACCACTAGAAATCAGATCTTCCAACTCTGCATCAATTGCTCTGCCCACTCCACCTCGAAGTTCTAACCCCTCAGCATGGCATATAAGTGTCCCCATTCATTGGCTTTGACTGTTTTTGTCTTGCTTCCAAACTACGTCATCTTAGGTCATAGTTTTTGGCTTCCATACTTTGTCTCATCCTCTTGTCACCTATAAGCCTTTTTCTCTCCAATGCATGTAATGGCTTAATAGAACCCTCATTGTTCTTTATAGCTCTTAATAGTTGTTCAAATGGCAGCTTTTTAATGGAAGCTTTTTTGGCAGATCCTAGGATGGGCCTTCTCTTTTCTGTGGTTCTCAAGCACTTTTTACTTTTCTCAGACATCCTACCGTATTTTGCTTTGTGTCATTATTGAGTGTCAATATATTGTTAACTTGTTGAAGTTCTTCTCTCTACCTCAGTACCCATGGCAAAGCCATCCATATTTTCAGGCTCAGGGGACACATTGTAAGAGGCAGGAAAGATTAAGCTATGCTGGAATAAAAACACAATCCCCAATATTGCGGTAGTTTTACTCTACCAAAGTTTATCAGAATCTCACACTAAATTTCCAGTGTAAGTTTTTAGGGGGGGTAGGGTGTGGGGGGTGGAATTTGTCATTATAATCTCTCAGAAACCAAGGCAGATAGAGGTTCTACCTCAACAAGAGCGTCTATGATCCCTGCAGCAAGGAATGGGACTATAGAGAATTGAACCCTGGCTCTGACATCGTCCACCCAAAGATAACCCATGTCATTCTTCTCATATTTCATGGCCAAAGTAAGTTGTATGGCCATGCTTACTTCTAGTGCAGGATACGGAAGTGTGGTATAACAGTGTGGCTGGAAGGAGGAGGAAAATCAAAATACTGATGAACATCTTAATGATATCATAACAGCATGCTGTATCTCAATGGACCATTTTGTCCCTTCTGACTGGGACACCCTGCCCCCCTTATCACTTCATCTGAATAGCTCTTTCTCATCCAGCTGTTTTCAGAGTTCTTTTAAAGATTTTGTTGACCTTAACCTGCAATCACCACTACCACCAAAGCTGGATAAAGTGTCCCTTCAATATGTCCAAATGGTACCCTGTAGCCATATGAGATCACAGTCACACCGGTTTGTAGTTTGGCTTATTTGACTCTTTATCATTAGGCCAAGAATTGGCAACCTGTAGCCCAAGGACTAAATCCAGTCTGCCATTGGTTTTATAAATAAAGTTTTATTGGAACACACTCTTGGCCATTCATTTCCATATTGGCTATGGCTTCGTTCACCCTAAACCCACTGAGACCATAACCCCTTGAGGGCAAGAGTTACATTCCCAGTACCTTCTGTATCCCAGCACTAGCAGAGCAATTGGCTCATACTAGACATTCAATAAATATCTGTTAAATAAATGAAGAGATGTGAGTGTTTATTGAATTAAAATCATCTTCAAGAAAAAAGGACAGAAAAACAGGGAACAGGGCGTATCAGAATTTCACATTTTGGCAAGACAAACTCAGATTCTCTGTTTCAGCTACACATCCTACAACTTTTTTTAAAAATGAGTAAACATGGGGAGCCAACATTAATCTTTTAAAGGTCAAGGCAACTTGAATTTGCCACAGTCTAGTTGAACAAATTAAGCAACCGTGACACTTACGAAATGTTTTAAAATTACAGAATTGCTAAATCCACATCCATTTGCTCTGTAGAATATTTCATTCTCTTTGATTAACAAATCTGACTTAAATGAGATGTGGACCCTTCAACACAGTATTGTAAGCCTACTACAAAAGTCCCACAACTGGTATGAATTGCTCTCAAGCTGGGTATCTACAGGGTAACATCAGTATACTTGCTCAGAGCTTCCAGAAGTAAACACACAGTGCTGCATCTGGGCTCTGGTGAGTTTACAGCATAGGGAAAAAAAATATTAAAATACAAGCAAACCTGATAAGTACAGCATCCCAGCTTGTTTATAGGAGCAATTTCAGCTAGTACAGATCCACAATTTATTTGCAAACAGATTAATTAATGTTTCAGCAGCTGTTTGCAGCCAGTCTGTGATCTCACTGAGCACAGATGACACTTTTTCCCTCTTCTATTCCATAGGAGTAATTTGAGCAATGCTTAGATTAGGTTTTTACTGTATCAGCCCACATGATAAAATAAGTTGAGTCCTGAAGCAGCCATGATGGCTTTGCAAGCCAAGTCTCCCGTGATTCCCCTGTGCCACTGTTCTTGGGCTTCCTTTTAATTATGGCCTCAAAATGCCAGTTTGCAAACAGATCTGCAAGATGAAAACCTGACATTTTTAAAAATTGCTTTTTCCTTCTACTTTTAGGTCCCTCCGGGTTGGTATTCAGCAATGTGTACCACTGGGTGTAATAAAAGCAAATGCTTGAATATTTTTCAGTAACCTGCCAGAGAATAAACAAATGGAAGAACAAATGCTGAAGAGCCTACAAGTAATGCACTGTCTAAACTAGGTAGACCGCTACTGACAAAGCAAGGCAGCTCTTCCGATTTCATTTCTCTTCTTGAAAGAAAAAAAAGCAAGGAAGACGAGACAAAATCCCCAAAGCCTCACTAGGCTAAATTTCCTTACTCTCCTTTGAACAGACTACACTGATTTTGTTGACTAATTGAGATCAATCCCAGTTGTAAATCGCCTAGCTATCCTACAGCTTTAATTAAGCTACCACAGGGAGCTGTTTATCAATTAACACTTGTTACAAATTATTAGTAATTATATGGACTTTGTGTATATACTATAGCTTGCAAGACCAAAACTGCCTTTCCCAGTTGTTAGGGAGCAAATTGAATAGTTAATGGGTTGTTTGGATGAAGGCACCAGTCATCACCATAATTATAGAATTTCCTCCTTGGCAGAAAGATTTAAGGTGAGTTTCAGCACTATTAGCAATAGTTGAATAAACAACACTTTGTTTCTTTTGCCAGGGCTTTGCAAGATCATATTAACTGGTGGACTTTCTAATATGGACTTCAGATCTGTATTTACTTTTTGAGTAATAGACATAATGAAGATGGGAATATTAGGTAAAAGTTGATAATGTATTCAAGCATTAAGGCTACCTATTGTGGTATGCACTGCATTCTGTGATAATTTTAATTGGCTTAATTGAGATGCACAAGCCTGATTAATGTTTAATTCCTTTATATGAAAAAAAAGAGTCAAGTAGTTCAACATTTCTTCAATTATGTTAGATCTTTCTAGACTTCAAAGGAATGTTACATTAGACAGCTAGATATGGGGTGAACTGATTAAAGAATAAAGACTGCTCATTATAATCTAAGAGTACAAAATTGGTTTGTGTAGCCTTTGAAAGTCAAAATTATGAGCTAAAACTTGAGCTACAGTAATTAACCCAATTTATAGTCATTCTTGCTTATCTATTTGTTTATGATTAGTAATTTAAAATGATCCATGAGATTGATTTACGGATCTAAAGCCCATTCAGGGACCCAAAATGTTTTGTCTATGATTTTTACAAACACTGGAGGAATGTATTTAGTAGCATTAGTAAACATCTGTTAATCAGTTAAAAATATCAATACAGAAAATATTTGATAGTTAACTTCATTACTAAAGTTAACTTCATTACATGCATAAAATACTAAAATATTTGTGTAATGTAATCTACTTGCAAAAATTTTTAAGTTTAACTTGCATTTGCTGTGGCTCTCTGAAAAAAAATGCAATCAATTAAAAGTTCAGATATCTTAAGGTGATCAACTTTTAATTACTCTTAATAAGTAAGTTTTTTAAGAATACAGCCACGAATGGTGGCTCACACCTATAATCCCAGCACTTTGGGAGGCTGAGGCAGGCAGATCATGAGGTCAGGAGTTTGAGACCAGCCTAACCAACATGGTGAAACCTCATCTCTAATAAAAATACAAAAATTAGCCAGGCATGGTGGTGCACCTGTAATCCCAGCGACTCAGGAGGCAGAAGAATCACTTGAACCTGGAAGGTGGGGGTTGCAGTGAGCCGAGATCACGCCACTGCACTCCAGCCTGGGTGACAGAGCGAGACTTCATCTCAAAAAGAAAAACAGAAAAAATAATAATACAAATGAAAATGTCATCTGCAGTGTAATTTAATTATGTGTACTCCTTCTAATCCTGTGAGAGCCACCCCTCTCTCACACACTTGCATTTTCCAAAGTGTTCTAAATTCACTTCAGGGAATCATGACAGACTTCGGTGGACGATGGGGTATAAACCATTAGAGAATCAGGAGATATTAGAGATGTATCTAACAGAAATAAATAGAATGATTAGCACATTTGCTAAATAAATGTTTCCAGGACCTCACTAATACAGCAATATGAAAACTCAAAGCCTTTGGTGTGATGAATGATACATAAAAAGTGAAGACAGAGAGAAATGAGTCAGAAAGAAAACATCAGGACCTCATTCAAGAGAGCCCCAAGGCTCAGAGCAAATCAGGTTTTCTGGAACCTTTATAATATCATGACTCTGTGTTACTTAGCATATGAGCAACTGTGAGTGTAACAGTATTCCTCATGGTTGGTTTCATGGAACAAAAATTCATCTAGATGCTCCATGAAAAGGGGATTCCATAGACAAGTAAGTTTGGGAAATTTTGTAGCATATATCCCTCCTTGAAGAGTCATAATACCTATTATTATAGTAAATACTCTACTTATTTTACCACAGAACATTGTTTTCATTGAATACCAACTAATATTAGTGAATATTCTCAGACCACAGTATTGTCATAATATGAATCCAAATGAAATACTGGCACTTGTTTTTCCCAGAGCAATGTTGATCTCATACGTACAAATTAATGAACTCTTCCCATCTCACCTACTTCATTGAAGGAACAAGTTTACGTGCCCCAGCATGGATGTAGTTTAGCCCTCAGAGCCTTCTGCAAACAACCATAGGAGAGCAATGAGGCTTTCATTCTCCTATTGTTTCTGGCCATTTGCACTGATCTGCACTTGATACTCTTTGTAGCACATGTGCTAGAGTTTACAACTTTAAAAGAGATGAGGAAACTGTGACCAGGAACTGGGCGGGAAAAGATGAGCCATTTTAAACTTGATGAAAATATAAGTCCTACAAAAATTATTCTTTATTATGCTTTAAGTTCTGGGGTGTATGTGCAGGGTTGTTACACAGGTATACATGTGCCACAGTGGTTTGCTGCACCCATCAACCCATCATCTACCTTAGGTATTTCTCCTAATGCTATCCCCCCAACCCTTCCCACGCCCCGACAGGCCCCGGTGTGTGATGTTTCCTCCCTGTGTCCATGTGTTCTCATTGTTCAGCTCTCACTTATGAGTGAGAACATGCAGTGTTTGCTTTCTGTTCCTGTGTCAGTTTGCTGAGAATGACGGTTTCCAGCTTCATCCATGTCCTTGCAAAACATGAACTCATTTTTTATGGCTACATAGTATTCCATGGTGCATATGAGCCACATTTTCTTTATCCATTCTATCATTGATGGGCATTTGGGTTGGTTCCAAGTCTTTGCTATTATGAATAGTGCTGCAGTAAACATACATGGGCATGTGTCTTTATAGTAGAATGATTTATAATCCTTTGGGTATATACCCAGTAATGGGATTGCTGGGTCAAATGGTATTCTGGTTCTAGATCCTTGAGGAATGACCACACTGTCTTCCTCAATAGTTGAACTAATTTACACTCCCACCAACAGTGTAAAAGCATTCCTATTTCTCCACATCCTCTCCAGCATCTGCTCTGTTTCCTGACTTTTTAATGATAGCCATTCTAACTGACATGATATGGTATCTCACTGTGGTTTTGATTTGCATTTCCCTAATGACCGGTGATGACGAGCTTTCTTTCATATGTTTGTTGGCCACATTAATATCTTCTTTTGAGAAGTGGATGTTCATATACTTTGCCCAGTTTTTGATGGGGGGTTTTGTGTGTTTTTTTGGAAATGTGTTTACGTTTATTGTAGATTCTAGATATTAGCCCTTTATCAGATGGATAGATTGCAGAAATGTTCTCCCATTCTGTAGGTTGCCTGTTCACTCTGACTATAATTTCTTTTGCTGTGCAGAAGCTCTTTAATTAGCTCCCGTTTGTGAATTTTGGCTTTTATTGCCATTGCTTTTTGTGCTTTAGTCATGAAATCTTTGCCCGTGTCTATGTCCTAGAAGAAAATGTAGAACAAAAATTACTTTAAAGTACTAACCAGACACAAAGTAACAATAATTCCTTTCTCATTGCTTGTGATATAAATAAGCAAAAGCTAGGGTCCCATAGACTGATACGGAAATTACATATAGATGTCTGAGTGTGTATGTATGTGTGTGAAAACTGGAAGCAATGATACCTCAGTACTGATAAACACACCTACCATCCAGATCTTGGTTTCTAAATACCATTCCTCATCAAAAGGAATTAAGGCTCTATGACCAAATGACTGGTTCCAGCCCTGTGTACAAAGGAGGGGAAAGAGTGTTTGTAAGCCTCGGGTAAATATTATAGTTCGGCTGTGAATTCGTTCGTAGTTTGAATTTGCCAGGCAGAATAGTAGGGATGAAGTAAGTCCATGGGCGATTATAAGGATAATAGCGCCGGTAAAACTTCAAGGGGTTTGGATAAGGATAGCTAGAATAACCAGTGCTATATGGCTAACGGAGGAGTAGGCAATGAGAGATTTTAGGTCGGCTTGTCGTAGGCAGATGGAGCTTGTTATTACTATCCCCCATAAAGATAAGATGATAAAGGGGTAGCTTATTTTTTCTGTCAGGGGATTAAGTATAGGAGTAATTCGTATTATGCCGTAGCTTCCTAGTTTTAGTAAAATTGCTGCTAGAACCATTGAGCCTGCAATGGGAGCTTCAACGTGTGCTTTGGGTAATCATAGGTGTAGACCGTATAGGGGTATTTTGACTATGAAGGCTAATATACAGCCTAGTCACATAATAGAGTTGGTTCAGGAGAGTAATATTTCTTTAGTAGTAAATAGTGTTGTTAGAAGATTTAATGATCCCAGGTTGGTTAAGTAATATAGGAGTGTAATAAGCAGTGGGAGGGATCCAGCTAGCGTATAAAATAGAAAATATGAGCCTGCATTAAGGCGTTCTGGTTGATAACCTCAGCGGGTGATGATGATTAAGGTGGGAATTAAAGTGGTTTCGAACAAGATGTAGAAGAGAATAAGTTCTGTGGCTGTAAATGTTATGATTAGAGAAATTTGTAGGAGAATTAGTATTGATATATAAAGCTTTTTTCGTGGTAGGGGATTATTATAAAGGTGTTGTTGAGTCGCTAGAATTATTAGGGGTAGAAGCCAGGCTGTTAGGGCAAGAAGTGGGGATGTTAGTGGGTCTGAGAAGAAGACTAGCGATAGGTAGCATAATATATTTGGTAAATATAGAGGTACAAGGGCTAGGGCACTGATTAGTAGACTTCAGGTCATTATATTAATTCATATTGTACGGCTGTTTGAGAGTCATACTGTTGGAAGTGATATAATTGTTGGTAGGATGATTTTTAGCATTGGAGTAGGTTTAGGTTTTGTACATAGTCTAGGCCATATAAATTAGAAATTAGGATTAGCAGGGCTAGGCCGACTGCAGCTTCACATGCGGCAAAAACTAGGACAGTGATAGGCATTATAAATATTAGTGTTAGATGTATATTTAGGGTTGTAAGTGTAATTAAAATAAATAATGATAGTATTATGCCTTCTAAGCATAATAAGGATGATATTAGGTGGGATCGATAGATTAATAATCCCAGCAGGGATATGGAGTATGCTAATATCGTGTTAGTGTAAATAAAGGGCACTTGGTAAATATGATTTACCATAATCTAATGAGTCGAAATCATTTGTTTTTGATTAAACTATTTACCAATTCAATTCAATCTGGTCCTTTTTGAGTTCATTCGTAGGCCAATCCTGCTACTAAAATAATAATTAAGACAAGAATTATGTTAGTTGTTAGTATTAATTTATTTGTTTGGGTTGCTCATGGTAGGGGGAGAAGGAGGGCAATTTCTAGGTCAAATAGGAGGAATGTAATGGCTACTAGGAAAAATTTTATGGAAAAAGGTAGGTGGGCAGAGGTTGTGGGGTCAAATCCACATTCGTAGGGGTTATGTTTTTCTGTATAGGCATTAGGCTGTGGAATTCAAAATGTGATAGTAATTAGTAAAAGGGCTAGAATAATATTTGTAGTTAGGGTGAGTGTTATATTAATTACTCTCTCTCAGGTCTAACTGAGGCCTACTGATTGGAAGTCGGTTGCACTACTTATACTAAGAGAGTAAGATCCTCATCAATAAATAGAAATATAGAGGAATAGTCATACTACGTCTACGAAGTGCCAATATCATGCGGCGGCTTCAAAGCTGAAGTGGTGATTGGATGTAAAGTGATCTATTTGCAAGCGAAGGTAGCATGTAATAAGAAATGTGGTTCCGATAATGACGTGGAGGCCGTGAAAGCCTGTTGCTATGAAGAATGTGGAGCCATAAATTCCATCTGAAATGGTGAAGGAGGTTTCTGAATATTCTGATATTTGTAGATAGGTAAAGTAGACACCCAACGCAATAGTTATGAATAGTGCTTGGGCTGATTCTTCTTGATCAGCTTCTATTAGGCTATGGTGAGCTCAGGTAATTGTTATTCCTGATGCAAGTAGAACAGCTGTGTTTAGTAGGGGGACTTCTATAGGGTTAAGAGGAAAGATGTCTGTTGGAGGTCAATGTCCTCCTGTTTGTGGGGTTGGGGCTAGGCTAGAGTGGTAGAATGCTCAGAAGAAGCCGGCAAAGAAAAAAATCTCTGAAATAATAAACAGGACTATTCCATATTGAAGGCCCTTTTGAACGGGGGTGGTGTGATGTCCTTGATACGTACCTTCTCGGACGACATCCCGTCACCACTGAAATATAGTTATTGTGCTGGCCAGTAAACCTGCTATGAGGAGAAGGCTGTGATAAAAGTGGAATCATATGATTAAGCCTGAGGTAAGTAGGAAGGCGGACAGGGCTCCTGTTAATGGTCAGGGGCTTGGATTAACTATGTGGTAGGCATGAGCTTGGTGGGTCATAAGAGTTATCATGTAAGTAGAGGCTTACTAGAAGTGTAAAGACGTAGGCTTGGATTAAGGCTACACCTAATTCTAGGGTAATTAGAAGAATAATTACAATAACAGTAATTATAGATGAGGAGAAATAAATAGCTATTAGGGTTAGTGCGGTGTCTCCAAGTAGATGCATTAGGAGATGTCCTGCTGTAATATTAGCTGTTAAACGTACAGCTAGTGCTATTGGTTGAATGAAGAGGCTAATTGTTTCAATAATTACTAGTATGGGAATAAGAGGAATAGGGGTTCCTTGGGGTAAAAAGTGGGCTAAAGATGCTTTTGTTTTGAATCGAAATCCTATAGGTACTGTGGCCGCTCATAGGGGGATTGCTATTCCAATATTTATAGATAGCTGGGTGGTTGGTGTAAATGCACAGGGCGTAAGTCCGAGGAGATTATTTAGGGCGATAAAAGTGATTAGGGTTAGAAGTATAAGGGATCAAGTTCGTCCTTTAGTGCTGTGATTTAGTATTAGTTGTTTTAGTGTAAGTTGAATTAGTCATTGTTGAAGTGAGGAGATTCGGTTGCTAATTAGTTTATTGGGGGGTGTTATTAGTAGGGTGGGAAATAAAATAATTAATGTAATTAGGGGGATTCCTAGAATTGTTGGGATGTTGAATGAGGCAAACAGATTTTGGTTCATTTTAGTTCTCAGGTCGTATTGTGTTTTTGTATTTTAATTAATTTTGATATTGGGGTGGCGTAGAAGGTAAAATTCAATACTTTTAACTGAATAGCGTAAAATAGGGCCACAACTATTGATATAATTACCATTGGTCATGGTGAGATGTCTAGTTGGGGTATTCGCTGTAGGGACTAATATTCCCAGTCTTTAACTTAAAACGTTAATGCTTACTAGCTTTACAGCGATACAATATACAGGTAGGAGGCTCAGACTTCAAAGTCTTGGATATAAATAAATTCTAGAACGATAGGTATAAAGCTATGATTTGATCCACAAATTTCTGAGCACTGCCCGTAGAAAAGACCTGGTCGTATTGAGGCTACTATAGCTTGGTTTAAGCGTCCAGGGATTGCATCTGCTTTAACGCCTAGTGATGGTACAGCAAATGAGCGTAGTACGTCCTGTGATGAAATTAGTATGCGGATGTCTGCTTCTATTGGTAGGGTGGTGCGGTTATCTACTTCGAGAAGTCGGAATTCGCCAGGCTCAAGGAAATATGTGGGCATAATATAGGAATCAAAGGCCAGGTCTTCGTAGTCTGAGTATTCATGGCTTCAGTATCACTGGTGACCAATAGCTTTAAGGGTTAAATATGGTTTACTGAACTCGTCTGTTATGTACAAGATACATAGGGATGGAAGGGCAATTATAATAAGGATGATGGCAGGTAGAATGGTTCAGATAATTTCAATTTCTTGGGCATTCATTGTGCTGGTATGTGTTAGTTTTGTGGTAAGCATTAGGGAAATAATATACAGAACCAGGGAGCTAAGAAGAAAAATAATTATTAGGGCATGGTCATGGAAGGCAATAAGCTCTTCTATAATAGGGGATGCTGCATTTTGTAGGCCTAGTTGGGCTGGGTGGGCCATGTAAGATATATAGGGGTTAGTCTATAATTTAACTTTGACAAAGTTATGTAATTATTTTACTAATATCTTATTGAAAAAGTCATAGGGTCTATGGAGTTGGCTCGAAACCAATTTTTGGGGGTTCAAATCCTTCCTTTTTCGTTGAGAGTTTTTACATAAGTAGCTTCTTCAAATGTATGATAGGGAGGAGGGCAGCCGTAAAGTCACTCTAGGTTAGAAGATAGTTGTTCAACAATTATGACTTTCCGTTTTGAGGAGAAAGCTTCTCAAGTTATAAAGATTATTAAGATAACTGCTGTTAGTGAGATAAATGAACCTACAGATGATACAATATTTCATGTTGTATAGGCATCAGGGTAATCTGAATAACGTCGAGGCATGCCGGATAGACCAAGAAAATGTTGGGGAAAGAAGGTTATATTTACACCTACAAATATAATACTGAAGTGAATTTTAGCGTAGGTTTGGTCGAGGGTGTAGCCAGAGAATAGTGGGAATCAGTGAATAAAGCCTCCTATAATAGCAAATACTGCCCCTATGGATAATACATAGTGAAAGTGGGCTACTACATAGTATGTATCATGTAAGACAATATCTAATGATGAGTTGGCTAGTACAATCCCGGTTAGTCCACCCACAGTAAACAGGAAAATGAAGCCTAGGGCTCATAGTATTGCAGGGGATCATTTAATGTTGCCGCCATGCAGTGTGGCCAGTCAGCTGAAAACTTTTACTCCGGTGGGGATGGCAATAATTATAGTGGCTGATGTAAAATATGCACGGGTGTCTACGTCTATTCCTACTGTAAATATGTGATGTGCTCATACAATAAATCCTAAGAAACCAATGGATATTATAGCTCATACTATTCCTATATATCCAAATGGTTCTTTTTTGTTGGAGTAATATGTTACGATGTGAGAGATTATTCCGAAGCCGGGTAAAATAAGAATATATACTTCAGGATGTCCAAAGAATCAAAATAGGTGTTGATATAAGATTGGGTCACCCCCAGATGTGTACAAAATGAGCCTGCAGCATCTTGCTATGCTAGAAGGTAAGGAAGTACATAAAGACTGATGGGGACATGTCAGAAGGACAGAGAATCCAGATTCAGAGGGCCAGGGCCCCTCACTAGCTAAATCTGGGTCAATTTGAGCATCAAAATAAATCATTATAGTAATAAATTCCAACCCATAGAATATAGTAAAATCCTGTGAGCCTATACAGAAGGAAGGAAGATAAAAAGGAAAACAAAAGGGGAGGAAAAAAGGAAGGAAGGAGACATTTTCTGAAAGTAAAATGCCAACTAATAAATAATAAATACAAAAGAAATGATGAAATTCAAAATCAACATTTGACGACCACCATAGTAATAATTATTTCAGTCAAGAATCACTAATACATATTAAAATTAGTGGGCATAACTTGATGAAAATAAGATATTTGCATAGTCTCAACGTATCTCTCCACGAAATACTTATTAATTACCAAAGGTGACTCTGTAGTGAGAAAATCTGGCAGACACCACTTTGACCAAGAGATGAAAGTTAGCATGACAGCTAATGAGACTTATTGGTGTCACATGCCTCCTGATGTAATGCACCAAGAGAGATGCAACATCACTTCTGTATTTTCCCTGACAAAAATGTACATTCTGATTCTAGCCATGAGGAAATATTAAACAAACTAACCTGAAGGACTGTCTTTAAAATGACTAGCCTGCACTGTTCAAAAATATCAAGTTCATGACAAAGAAAAACTGAGAAACTCTCCCAGGTTAAAGAATACTAAAAAGATATACCCATTAAATGCAAAAAATAGTGCTGGATTCAATCTTGAACCAGAATTATTTTTTTCTTTTGTCATAAAGGACATTAATATGATAACTGGCAAAATTCAAGTTAGAGTTGTAGATGTTAAGTTTAGCCTAAAACCACCTCCTTTCATATTTTAAGTTCATCTTAAATGTTTCTCCATAAACTGTAACCTATTCTTGTCTTTATCAACAAGTTTTGGCAAATCAAGGACGAAACCATGTTCAAATAAGGCAAACTACTGGCTGTAATTAATCCAGCTGTTGCTGTACTTCACTTCCATTTTCTGTCCAAAAATCTTCCACCCCGTGGCTGCGCTAGAGTCTCTATGAGTCTATTCTGATGCAGGAGGCTGCCCGGTTGATGAATGCTTCTTTGCTCAAAAAAACTCCGTTAAATTTAATTCCACTCAGGGTTTTCTTTTAGCATAGATTAGATATTAATTAACTGAATCCACGTTAATTTCCTGATTTCGACAATTATACTATAGTAATACTATAGTTATATAGGATAGTGTCACTGTTTTTAGGCAATATACACTGAAATGCATGGCAGTAGGCCAGGCGTGGTGGCTCACGCCTGTAATCCCAGCTCTTTGGGAGACCAAGGCAGACGATCATGAGATCAAGAGATCAAGACCATCCTGGCCAACATGGTGAAACCCCGTCTCTACTAAAAACACAAAAATTAGCTGGGCATGGTGGCATACATCTGTAGTCCCAGCTACTCAGGAGGCTGAGGCAGGAGAATTGCTTGAACCCAGGAGGCGGAGGTTGCAGTGAGCCAAGATTGAGCCACTGCACTCCAGCCTGGCACCTGGCAACATAGCAAGGCTCTGTCTCAAAAAAAAAAAAAAAAAGAAAAGAAAAGAAAAGAAATGCATGGCAGTAAAGTTGTATGCCTGCAACTTAGTCTCAAATGATTCAGAGAAAGGGCATTATACGTATACATAATATATATAGGCATTATATATATATATCTAGACAGAGACAATTATAGGGCATCCACTAAGAACAAATTTTGGTAAAAAATGTTAACATTTGGGGAATCTAGATGAAGGATATATAAGAACATACTATGAGCTGGGCACAGTGGCTCATGCCTAAAATCCCAGCACTTTGACAGGCCAAAGTGGGCAGATTGCTTAAGCCTAGGAGTTCAAGACCAGCCTGGATAACATGGCAAAACCCCATCTCTAGCAAAAAGTAAATTAGCCAAGTGTGGTAGTGTTTGCTTGTATTTTCAGCTATTTGCAGGGGCTTAGGTGGGAGAATCGCTTGAGCCTGGGTGGTTGAGGCTGCAGTGATCCCAGATCATGCCACTGCACTCCAGACTGTCTAAAAAAAAAAAAAAAAAAAAAAAGAATGTACTATGTTTTGAAATTATTTCAAAATTAAAAATAAAAGGAAATAGGAAAAAGCTATGATCTTGGAAAGGAAGCGTGCTAGGGAAAAAACCCTGAGATGTGTATTCTTAGCTAGTTATAGATAAGCTTTCCAGTTAGATTCTCCAGGGCTGTGCTGCCTTCTATTCTTTGAAAGTAGTCCCAGCTGCTTGGCTCCGAACACTGTCTTCCTGTCTGCCCTCTCACTCATGCTCCTGCCAAAGCCAGGTTTGGGGAACTGCCCACAGGACCCGAACCCTAGAAATACTTCTGCGCCTTCTTCAAAGAATACTCACTAATAGCTATGCACACCATTGTGATGCCAGGGTCACATGGCAAACCCCAGTTGCTACCTCTGCGAGAAGGTAAATGGAGATGGTATAAAATTGCACGTAAGCATAGAGCAAAGGTCTTAGAGTCACAACTGGAGGAAAAAAGGAGGAAAGTCTTTGAGTCACTTGGTCTTTGAAGCCAAAAATTACTCTTTCTCCTTCAAAAACCCATTGTTTTTTAAAGGAACAACAAGTTGGGAAGAGGTGGGGTGTGTGAGGGGAGGGACTGCCACAAAGAAACAAATGGCAGCTGCATGGAGTCGCTAAGAAATGGGAACCAAGAATAAAAGAAAAAAAAGAAACAGTTTTTCCATTGGGATCTTTGAATGTTCAGTGAAACAAGCTAACAATATAGGTAATTAATGATAAAGACATCTGCTAAGAACAAATTATGACAGATAGCATAGACTTCTGGAATTGAACAACCTTCCCACTGGTGTGTTCAGTGATTGAGTTCTTAAACAAATACTCATTGAGAATAAAATATTCAGCCTTGAAATGCACTCTCCATATTCAAGGTTTATTATATATTTTTCTGTCAATGAAATATCTTTCTCTCACTGAAAGTGGTTACTAGGTAGGATGTTGCTTATTAAGAAAAGTAGATATCCTCCGAACCATAAGGAGAGAGTAATGGTATGATCTCAAACTCAGCTGAAATTAGAATACTGTTGCTATGTGAAGAGACTTAAAAGTGAATCAGAATCAAATGGAATTTAATCAGGATAGGTTTGGGGCTAATGAGCATTCTTCAATTATAAAAAAAGAAAGTAGTTCCTAAAACATGGTTTCTCATTCTGTTTCACTACTAGGCCATTGTAAGGCTTTAAACAAACCATATGAACACTCTAGAGTTCAATTTCTCAGGCTGCTGAACGCAGAACTATGTAAAGAAGGACAAGAAGGGAGTAAGGAAGACAAGTTAGGAGTCTATTGCTGTAACCCAAGCCAGGACTAATAGTAACCTGAGTCAGCATGGTGGCCATGCAGGTGTCAAGTGAGGGAGGTAAACCAAGAGTTTACTCTCACTGAAAGCCTATAAACTTACCTTACCTTCAGGACTTTCTTCCAAACTACAGCTGAAGGGAGAAATCAAGGCTATGCTTTTGGCTCTCTAAGCTATTAACTATCAATCTGACTCATTTATTGAATACACACTAGATGCAAAGAACTGTGCTGGGTGCTAGAATTTTACAGTGTGAATAAGATAGATATCATCTCTGCACCCAGGACCTTATAGCCTAATTGAATGCAGAGACAAGCAAATCAGCAATTACAGTGCAATGGAAGAAAAGCTAGAGTGAAAGCCTTCAGAAGCTAAAGGGTCACAAATGAGGTCCAAGTGACCCAATTGTGGGAGAATCAGAGAAGACTTGTTGGAAAAGGTGGCATCTAGGCTGAGAGCTAAAGAATAAAATAAATTCCTTAAAAGAAAAGTGGGCAAGATAGGGGAAGAGATGATACCTGGGCAGAGAGAATAGCAGGTATGAAGTGTCAGCAATGAGAAATGGTAAACTGGATAAGCTGAAGGTCGTCTAGTGTGGAGCAGAACATGTAAGCGATGAGTGAGTAGGCAGGGCAATTATAACCCCTATTAAAACGTTTGGTCTGTATCCGAAAGGAAGTGAGAAGGATTTGAAAAGTTTTACCAGAAAAGTAACAATTATTAATTCAATGAACAAATAATTACTGGGCATATACTATATGCCAAAGATTTTTCTAAGTGCAAGGGAAATAGCAGCTAGATATGATAAGATATTGCAAGAACAGTAAGTCAAGCTACTTAATAAAAACTGTGTATAGAAAGGCAAGAAGAGAGAGGGAGATCAATTAGGAGTTTATTACTGTAACCCAAGAGAGGATTAATTGTTGCTTAGGTCAGGGTGGTGTCCACATAGGTAGAAAAAAAGACTTTGAGAGGCATTGGCTCCCCTAGCCAAGAGTTTCATTGCTGTGTCTAATAATAGGAAAAGAAAGTTTGGTGATAAATAGCATTTAGCATAGTACGTACTTCATCTTTGAGAAGAGTAGGCTTCTGCAGTCACCTACTGAAACATTATTGCTTTAACATCAAGCATTTTATTAAGTACTTTATTAGCTCTCTACATACCTACCTAGACAAACCATTATTAAAAGTACATAATTCAGGCCAGGCACAGTGGCTCATTCCTATAATTCCAACACTTTGAAAGGCCAAGGCAAGCAGATCGCTTGAGCTCAGGAATTTAAGACCAGCCTAGGCAACATAGTGAGACTCTGTCTCTAAATATTTATATATATATAATTTAACCAGGTGTGATGGTGTGCATCTGCAGTCCCTGCTACTCAGGAGGCTGAGGTGGGAGGACTGCTTGAGCTCTGGAGGCAGAGGTTGCAGTAAGCTGAGATCATGCCACTGCACAACAGCCTGGGTAACAGAGCCAGACCCTGTCTTTAAAAAAAAAAAAAAAAAAAAAACGTACAAAACCAATAACAAAGAGATTGAAGAAGTAATTTAAAATATTCCAACAAAGAAAAGGCCAGGACCAAATGCCTTCACAGCTGAAGTCTACCAAACAGTCAAAGAATTGTTACCAATACTTCTCAAACTCTTCCAAAAAAATAGAGCTACAGGAAATACTTACAAACACATTTCACATTTCACAATGCCAGTACCACCTTGATACCTAAGCCAGACAAAACACTACAGGATAAAAAAAACTACAAGCCAGGCCAGCATGGTGGCTCACACCTGTAATCCCAGTACTTTGGGAGGCTGATGCAGGCAGATCACCTGAAGTTGGGAGTTTGAGACCAGCCTGACCCACATGGAGAAACCCCATCTCTACTAAAAATACAAAATTAGGTGGGCGTGGTGGTGCATGCCTTTAATCCCAGCTACTTTGGAGGCTGAGGCAGGAGAATCGCTTGAACCCAGGAGACAGAGGTTGTGGTGAGCTGAGATCATGCCATTGCATTCTAGCCTGGGCAGTAAGAGTAAAACTCCACCTAAAAAAAATAGAAAGAAAAAAGAAAACTACAGGCCAATACCTCTGATGAACACTGATGCAAAAATCCTCAATAAAATATTAGCAAACAATTCAACAACACATGAAAAAGATGATAGATTATGACCAAGTGGGATTGATCTCTGACATGCAAGGCTGGTTTAACATACACAAATCAATCAATGTGACACATCACATTAACAGAATGGAAGATTAAAACCACATGATCATCTCAATTGATGCAGAAAAAGCATCTGACAAAGCTCAGCATCTTTTCTTGATAAAAACTCTTATATTAGTTTAGGTACAGTAGGAAAGTTCCTCAACCATAATAAAGGCATTTATGGAAAACCCAGAGCTAACATTATAATCAACAAAGGAAAACTGAAAGGTTTTCCACTAAGATCCAACATAAAACAAGGATGCCCACACTCACCACTTCTATTCAACATAGTACTGAAAGTACTAGCGTGAACAATCAGGCAAGAAAAGGAAATAAAACATATCTAAATCAGAAAGAAAAAATTAAAAATATCTTTATTGGCAGATGATATGTCTTATGCATAGGAAAGCCAAAAAATTCAATTAAAACCTGTTATAGTAACTAACAAATGAATTCAGTAAAGTTGTAAATAAAAAATCAACATGAAAAGATAAGTAGCATTTCTATACACAAATAACAGCCCAGCTGAAAAAGAAGTTCAAAAACCAATCTCATTTATGATAGCATCGAGTACCTAGGAACAAATTATAAAACGTTGATAAAATAAATTGAAGTCATATGTAAATAAAAAGATATCCTACATTCATGGATGGAATGCTTAATATTGTTGAAATGTCCATACTGCCCACAGCATTGTAGAGATTTAACACAATCACTATCAAAATTCCAAAGGCATTTTTCACAGAAATAGAAAAAAAATAATGCTAAAGTTTGTATGGAACCACAGAAACTCAAGAATATCCATAGCAATAGTGAGAAAGAAAAACAAAATTGCAAGCCACATATCTGATAAGGAGTTAATAACCAAAATCTACAAAGAATTCTTACAACTCAAAAGAAGAAAAACAAATAATTTTATTTTTAAAATGAACGAAGGAAAGGAACAGACATTTCTTCAAAGAAAATATAAAAATGGCCAACATGTATATGAAAAGGTGTTCAACATCACTAATCATCAAAAAATTGCAAATTAAAGCCACTATAAGATACCACCTCATACCCGTAAGGGTGACTACTATCAAAAAGACAAGAGATAACAGATGTTGGCAAGGGTGTGAAGAAAAAGGAACCCTAGTATACTGTTGATGAAAATGTGGATTGGTACAGCATTATGGAAAGCAGATTCCTAAAGAAATTAAAAATAGAACTACCCCATGACCCAGTGATACCTCTTCTGAATATATACCCAAAAGAGATGAAATCACCACATCATAAAGGTATCTGCACTCCCATGTTCAGTGTTCAAAATAGCCATGATGTGAAAACAATGTAATGTCCGTCAGTAGACAAATGGATTTTTTTTAGTGTGCTATATATACAGAATGGAATATTATACAGACTTAAAAAAGGAGATCCTGCCATTTGCCACAAGATGGATGGGCCTTGAAGAGATTGTGCTAAGTGAATAATAAGCCAAACTGAAAAAATACATAATCTGTATGTAAATGAGATCATGCAATATTCTGGTGAATAGGGAGGACAGGAAAATGTAGGGCAAAAGATACAAAATAGCAGATATGTAGGATGAACAAGTTTATAGATCTAATGTACGGCATGAGGACTAAAGTGAATAGAATTGTACTGTATTCAGGATTTTTTTAAGCAGCTATAATAGATTGTAGCTGCTCTTGTCACCAAAAAGAAATAACTATGTGAGATGATAGATATGTTAATCGGCTTCACTACATAACTATTTTACTATGTGTACATACCCCAAAAATCATATTGTAAAGTGCAAATATACATAATAAAATTTATTCCAAAAAAAGTACATGACATCAAAAAGAAAGACTCTGCCAGCATACCTGACCTCCCTTAATGCACAAAAGTAAATTTAACTCTGAAAATGTCTGCTAAGCATAACCTTTTGTCACCAGAAATATTGTTGGCAGCTGCTGGTGACAACTTATTTCATTACATTCTAATGATGTAAACTGCTCCCTCAGGATGATTTAGACTGATGTAGACAAAATGCTTATTGCTTCTTTACTCGTGTAGAACACAAATGATTGCTGAGAAACTCAAACCCAATATTCAGGATTTTAAGCTAACCTAACAGATCAGCAGCATTCGATAAATAAAGGCAATTTAACAAGAACATATTTTACAGCCTGAATTACTGCTACGTTGCATTCTATGTGTGCATCTATTAATCCAGGTTTTATTCTGAAGCCTGGAATTTGGGAAGCCAAGGGAATTTCTTGGCATAGTTTCAACCCTTCCCCAGCCATAACTGGATAATCCACAGATTCTTTAGCTGGGGCAACCACTGGTAACTTGTGGGAGGGCTGCAGAAAGACCACCTATTGCCTCCAGCTGCGGGTGGCTTTAATGGAATACTTTCTAAATGTCAGCCAGGGGACCAGGTGCTTCAGAATCTGGGGTGTTGGTTAAAAACACGGATTTGGTGCATCTATCTGAGACCTACTACATAAGCACCTGCGTGAGTGCGGCCTGGGAATCTGTACATTGACCAGCTTCCAGGGAAATGTGATGTGCAGCCAGGTTTGTCAGCTTCCTTAAGGGATCACCTGAGCAGGAGCAGGCACATAAAGCTCATCAGAACAACCCACAGAAACAACAGTGTCTTCCGCAGGGGTGTTCACCAGAGCACCATGTTCAAGCACGCTTATTACCTCTAGTTTCAGTTCTGTCCCTACACTCCTGATATGCTCTCCTTTTTATTCAATCTGTGAGATTTTGGGCAAATTACTTACCCTTAAGCCTGTGTCTTCAAATCCAACAAAGGGGTAATACCACAATTGACTAGATTGTTATAAAGAAATAATTCAATGTACAGAAGTACCTGATGTACTAATCAATCACTATTACCTATCTAAATTTTATCTGGCTTCATTTAGGTTTTAACGTCTACTTCCTTACTGGAAAATACTACTTTTATTTTCCCCTCTAAGCCCAACATATTTTCCTCCACTCCTCTCTCAAATTTGCATCTCCATATTCTGAGCAGGAACTCGCTCACAGGCTCCAATGCTACCCAGTCTGGACTGTTTAGAACCACACCAACACTCTCTAAGGCTGGATTCTTCCCTTGAGTATAGTCATACAGGAAGGAGCCTGAGGGATCTGGAACTCCAGACCAGTCTGCACAAGTTAATCAGCAATAGCGACTTCCAAGATGACATTCGTTACTTGCCCCCAGGAAATGGGAAACCCTGAGTCTGTCATGTGGCCTGCATAGTAGTGTATTGACTGATAGCACAAGGGTGATGATTTTATCATAATAATATCTACCACTGTTTTTTTTTTTTTTTTGAGACGGAGTCTCACTCTGTTGCCAGGCTGGAGTGCAGTGGCGTGATCTTGGCTAACCACAACCTCTGCCTACTGGGTTCAAGCGATTCTTGTGGTTCAGCCTCCTGAGTAGCTGGGATTGCTGGGATTACAGACACGCACCACCACACCCAGCTAATTTTCTTATTTTTTAGTAGAGACAGGGTTTCCACCATGTTGGTCAGGATGGTCTTGATCTCCTGACCTCATGATCCGCCCACCTCAGCCTCCCAAAGTGCTGGGATTACAAGAGTGAGCCTGCGCCAGGCCAGAGCTGAACTTCTTGAAACAGAAGTCTACAACTGGAATCTCCATGTCCACACTTGCCGTTCACTTCTCAAACCACTCCAGTCTGTCTGCCATCCTGTCTCTCCACTGAAGTACTCTTACCAAAGTCCTCAATAGCCTATTTGTTATCAAATCCAAAAGATATGTTGGTTGTCATGTTTTTGTTTTTGTTTTTTGTCCAAAGTTTTAGAGGTTTGAAATGTCAGTTCTCCCTCTTGCTTGAAATGCATTCTGCCTTTGGCCTCCTTAACTTCGCACGTTCTGATTTTACCTCCCCTGCCTCTGAATGCTCCTTCTGAGTCCCTGTGGTGGTCTCTTCCTTCTCCGTCTATCTCTAATAATGCTATTCCTCAGGACTCTTTCGTAGCCCTTTTTCTTACTGAATAAACGTATTCTTTTCTCCTTCCCCTAACCTGATATTTTTTTTTTTTTTTTTTTGAGACAGAGTCTCACTCCGTCACCAGGCACCAGGCTGGAGTGCAATGGTGCAATCTCGGCTCACTGCAACCTCCGCCTCCTGGGTTCAAGCAATTCTCCTGCCTCAGTCTCCCGAGTAGCTGGGACTACAGGCACGCGCCACCACGCCCAGCTAATTTTTTTGTATTTTTAGTAGAGACGGGATTTCACCATGTTGGCCAGGATAGTCTCGATCTCTTGACCTCGTGATCCGCCCGCCTTGGCCTCCCAAAGTGCTGGGATTACAGGTGTGAGCCACCGCACCCAGCCCTAACCTGATATTTTAACACATTCCCAAGTTATTTGCCTAGGATAGACAGAAGCCAAACTCTGGTTTTAACAGGATAGAAGGAGATATACTATAGCCACCAGTAATTTTTTAGGTTTGAGTGCAGGAAGTTAAAGAAGTACCAATCTGATGGTTTCTATTTTCTCTAAAAAGTAGCAAGCAAGATTATCTGCTATACACGTGAGTAGAAGGTGGTAGAGTCAAAGAATATTCAGAAAGAAAAGGATATGGAAATAGTCATCATGGAGGATTGACAAGAACATTTAGTAGGAAAACATAAAAGGATTACTGAGAGATGTTAGGATCCTATTTAAAGAGGGGAATGATGGTTTTTAGATGTCCCCAGTCTGCCTGTGATTTTTCTCTAGCAGTCTAAAAACGAGCATGGAGAAGGCCACAGGTGGTTGATCTAAGGTGGGGTTTTCCAGATAAAACCAATAAAAGACAGTAAAGGAATAAAGAAATTAAAGACAACAGCAAGAGAGTGGCCAAAGTCCTGGTTTATGGAGGTCTGTGCCAGGAGGAGAGAAAAGCGTAAATTGCAGGGGTCTGAGAGTGAAAGTCTTGGTAAGTTCCACGGAACGGCTGTAGTTGGCCACAACTGAATAAGCAAACTGGGAAGACCAGTGGGTTTAATCAGAGCATAGGATCATGGATTTTATTGTATGAGGACTGGTACAGTCTGGATGATGAGAAAGCCGGGAACATGGCCATGGTAGTCGCTGAAGATAAATATAGGTGATGGTCACTGGAAATAAAAGGCGAGTTTATAGAGTGGAGGGGCCCAAATAAAAAGTCCCTTATGTGAATTCATCATTTTCCAACTCAGAAGTAATATAGCCTTTTTCTATGCTCTTTCCCAAAAGCATTTCTCTTATTGCCCTTATTCCACTGTATTCTAATTAGCCTGGTCCCTGTTTATTTCTACTTAACTGCGAGCTCTTCTTCCCACCCACCACAGCACACACAAGGTCAGCGAGCATACAACGTTGAATAAATGAATGAATGAATAGCAATAGTTTTCATGTGACTTCATATTACAGACCTTTTACTCCAGTTCCTGGAATATTTCACTGTTGTTATTTATCCACAAATAAAAGACAAGTATGCATTTTATTTCCTGTCTACATATAATTATCTTTCAATCATAAAACATTTTCTTTTTTCTAAAGAAATTGTTTTCTAAAGTTTAGATATGGAACCATTATCATTATTTTTCACTTCAAATAATATTTCTTTATCACTTCATCTCACATCAGAGCCATGCTAAGGGTTCTACTACTGTGGAAATTAAATCTTCAGATAGATCCTTCCTTGATACAGAATCATTATTTCATTGCATGAATGATTTATCAGTTGCCTTCCATATGTCAGACAGTCCCGTAACAAGGCTCTGGGGATAGAATGATGAATAAGAGAATTGCTGTCTTCAGTCAGACCTATAGACAGATAAGGAAACAAGCCAATGGCCCAGCAGTGACTATATCTGTCATGATACGTTGCAGTAACCAACAATCCCAAAAATCTCACTGGCTAAAAGGCAGAAAAGCTATGTATCTCACACACGCGAAGTCCGTTGTGTGTTTCAGTAACTCTGCATGCCAACTGCCCTTCACACGTTGATTCACTGGCATGCTTCCATAGCAACACAAGCTTTCAGAATTCCCAATGCGGAGGAAGAGAGGGACTTGAACACAGAAATTACATACATCCATTCTGCTCACAAATGATCAGCCAAATCAAACCATGGCCACACCTAAATTCAAGATGTGAAGATGAAGATGCAATCCTCTCATATGCTCAGAAGTAAGGAAACACATACCGGGCCAGGCGCAGTGGCTCACGCCTGTCATCCCAGCACTTTGGGAGGCCAGTGGATTGCTTGAGCTCAGGAATTCAAGAGCAGCCTGGGCAAACATGGCAAAACCCGGTCTCTGCCAAAAATACAAAAATTAGCTGGGCATGGTGTCACGTGCCTGTAGTCTCAGCTACTTGGGAGGCTGAGGTGGGAGGATGGTTTGAGCTCAGGAGGCCAAGGTTGCAGTGGGCCAAGATCATGCCACTGCACTCCAGCCTGGGTGACAAAGTCAGACCCTGTCAGAAAGAAAGAAGGAAGGAAGGAAGGAAGGAAGGAAGGAAGGAAGGAGAAAAGAGAGAGAGAGAGAGAGAAAGGAAGAAAGGAACAGAGAAAGAGAGGTACTGGTAAACAGTACAAAGCGACTGTTACAGAGACAATGTAAAAGGGTAGACACCGCCATTAGAAGAGCACACAGGAAGCTCTTCTAAGTCTTCTTAGGTCTTGGGAAGTCAAGGAAGGCTTGCTGCAGGACATAGTACTTAAGCTGAGACCTGAAAGATGAACGGAATTTCATGAATTAAATAGATGGTTAAGGATGACAGTCCTGGTCCGAAGGAGCAGTATATGTAAGGAAAGCATGGGAAGTTTATCCTCTTGCCTGGTTCTGCTCGTGTTACAGAAGTTGCAGCAGCAGCATGAGTGCAGGTGGTGAGCTAAAGAACCAGGGCTGTAGGAATCAGCAATAAGCCCATACACACACAGAAATGTATGTGTATATGTGTATGTACATACATACTACATAAATATTAAAATGGAGAAATGACAATAGCTGTCACTGGAGATTTGATGGAGGTGCCTGCCCCACTACCACCCTAGGGGACAGGAACACCCAGACGTGCTGAGGATTTCCAAAATTTTAGCACCAAGCTTCATGAGGTCCACTTACAAAAGCAAAGTTACTTCCCTAGCAATTAAGTCCCAGGGACATACGTAACAAGTACCTGGCATGGTAGCTTCATGCTATAATCTCAGCACTATGGGAGGCTAAGGTAGGAGGATCACTTGAGCCCAGGAGTTTGAAAAATAACAGGTTGGTTATATACTTCGACCTATTTCTCCTAACATCCCCCAGCCTCAATGCATTGTTTGTACTATACTGTTGTACCTACATTGTAGGGTTACTGTGAGGATCAAGCAGTTTAAAGCCCTTAGCATAGATGCTTAGCACATAGTAAGATCTCATTTAAATCAGCTATTACTCTTTGCCCCGCATTGAATTAAACGCTTCTCCTGAGCTACATACTTCTGAACCTCCCCAATCCATAATAACTATCATCCCCATTTTACAGATGAGATACCTGTAAATAATAGCATAACATCCCCCAAGGATACACAGCTAGTCGTGGTGGGAACAGAGATTTAAACCTAGGACTATCTTAATTTAAACCCTGCTTAAACTGTTTAACTAAATTGCCACTAACAGAAGAACAGTCAAGCTCATTCAGAATGAGGATGATTTTATATTTGTCTGAAAATTTCTTCATAGAGGTCCATACATATTAGGCAAGTACAAACCATAAGCCAATCGTAAAGCATAATCAAAACAGTCTGTAGTAATGGCTACCCTCTGGCATAGACCTCAATGAGATATAGCTAAAGTCGTCCAGTTTAACTTTAAAGTTTCTTTCTCATACTTTTATGACCCCTCCAAATTTTCTTAGTTGGCTGGAAGCAACTCAGCTCTCAGAATCACATATATCTTTCACTCATCTTGAACACACTTGTTAGTGCAGATTAGAACTTGTTAAAGATTAATTCTTAAAGCATCCTCAAGCTTTCTTTTCCAACAAAGGAAACATCAATTATAGGCTCACACATAAACTTTGCCCCTTTCTTGAATACTTGCTGCCCTTTATAAATCTTAGATTTCTTCCCCTTGAGTATTCGTTCAAAGGAGAGATTTTATTGCCTCCAGGGGTTGTTAAACTGATTGCAATACTGCCTATTTAGAGCAGTTCAGTGGGAATTAAGCTGGTTCAATGCTGTCAGACCCAGAATATAGCTGTCAAATAGCATTACAAGTAAAACACCCTTGATAAGAAATAATGACCAAATGTCAATCTGTTTTTCACTTCTCTTACTACAGACTTCTCCTGCCACACAAAAAAAGCAATGCTTTACACTTTATAGTAATAGGACATTCTGATATTTCCATTAAAATTCTAGCAGTGTTTTCAATAATAAAAAACATAGTTATAAAAGCAATCTTGGCTCAAAAATTGATGGAAACATTCTTTTCCCTTTCATAAAGCATTGGCAATCTGTTTCAAAACTAACAAATTTTATTAATGCAAGTAAGTGCAGAATTGCCTTTAAAACATTTTTAAGTTTTATCATCCATTTATTCCACTAATATTCATTGAGCCTCTATAAGTTTGATATTGTGCTACATATTAGGGTTCAAACATATGGTTACTTGTGAGTAATTTTAAATAGTCTAGATTTAATCCTGCAGGCAACTGGAAATAAACGTAAGATTTTAAGCACAGTCAGATTTATCTTTAGAAAGATTAATATGGCTACAGTGCATTACCCCTCATCCCTGTCTTTTCCTAGCATTTATTACATTTTATAATCATATATAAGTTTATACTCATCTTCCCACTAAATTATAAATCTGTGAAAGCAGGGATGCTGTCTACTTTCTTTATTATGGTATACCCAGAACCCAACACAGTACCTGGTATAGAAGCCATTTGTTAACTTTATGCATGATTAAATGAATTAACCAATAAATATCAAAGGGTATTGAGATGGTATTTTAAAAGATCAATTAGAAAGCTGCTATAGTTTATAGGCAATTTATTATGACCTAAAATAAAGGCAGTGATATTGTGGCAAAATAGGATCTTATTATATATTTAATATGGATGGCATAGAAAAGTAAAGTGTTTAGAGTATCTCAGAAGTTTCTAATTCGACAAGTGAATGTTGATGCCCTCAGAGAAAAAAAAAATCAGGGTAAAACACACTCAGCTAATCACTAATAAAACATTATTTCTAAATTTTAGTCATTATAGAAGATACACCAAGATACAAATAAGATATAATATGTAACCCCCTTTAAAAGGTGTTGTGCACCATTTTAGAAGAATTTTTAAAGTATAAATCACTGAAT